>PVJI01000650.1:208806-238460 GCA_004026765.1 Micronycteris hirsuta
GCTTTTCATGATTTGAAATATTTCTCTCCAGCCCCTTCTTGCTTGGAAGGTCTCCTTTGAGAAATCCGCTGACAGTCTTATGGGAATTCCTTTGTAGGTAACTGTCTCCTTTTCTCTTGCTGCTTGTAAGATTCTTTCCTTATTCTTGACCTTGGGTAATGTAATTATGATGTGCCTTGGTGTGTTCCTCTTTGGGTCCTGCTTCTTTGGGGTTCTCTGAGCTTCTTGGATTTCCAGGAATCCTATTTCCTTTGCCAGATCTGGGAAGTTCTCCTTCATTATCTGTTCAAAAATACGTTCAATTTCTTGGTGTTCCTCTTGTCCTTCTGGCAGCCCTATGATCCGGATATTGGGTCATTTACAAATGTCTCAGAGGTTCCTGAGTCCCTCCTCATTTTTTTGAATTCTTGTTTCTTCCTTCTGGTCTACACTATTGGTTTGAGTCCCAGTTTCCTTTTTTCCTCTGTTGGTTCCCTGTAGATCATCCCTCATTATCTTTATCGTGTTCTTCATTTGTTCATTTATTTGCATCCACCTTTTTTCCAGTTTTGTTAGCATTTTGATTACCAGCGTTTTAAACTGAGCATCTGATAGGTTGACTATGTCGTCATCCGTTAGTTGTAATTTGTTCTGATCTTTCATTTTGGCCATTTTCATTCTTTTTATCTCCGTGCACTTGTCAGATCGCCGGTGCCTGGTAACCTGGGTCGCTTTTTTGGTGATGTTTCCTCTGGGGGCGGGGCCTGGGAGGGAACAATGGTGACTGCTGATCTCCGTCGGCTGCCTATCTCCCTTCGCTCCCTAGTTCCCCACTGCCTTTTCCTCTAGTCTCGGCCCTGCTGCCTCCCACTGGCCTCTCCGGAAATGCCGCCGGCCTGCGGGGTTCACCCGTTGTTCGGGGTCGTGTTTTGTTTAGGCACTGGCAGTGTGAGTCCCTTCATGCAAACTGCCTCTCACTCCGCTCCTCCGCTTGATTCTGCCCCGCTTACTGGCCTGGATGTTCGTCCTCTCCAACCTCCTGGGTGTCGGACTTAACTTCAGTTCATTTCTGTCCGTTCTGGTTGTTTATTTTTTGCTATTGCCTTCGTTGTTTAAACTCTCTGGTTGTGCGGATGGCGAGTGCGTCCACCTACGCCGCCATCTTGGTGGAAGTAGCCTGGTAAACATTTTCTAATAGGATCAAATAATATTTTAGGCCTTGAGGATCATATGGTCTCTGTTGCAACTACTTAGCCCTGCCCTAAGCAGCTGTAGGCAAGTATGTATGTAAAATGAATGACCATGTTCGTAAAATACTTTATTTACAAAAGGATTCCAGTTGGATTTGGCCTGCGGGCTGTAGTTTGCTGACCTTTACCCTAAAGCAAGCACCAAGTATATATATTAGGTGCCAAACTTCAGTATAAATTGTGTAGCAATTTTAACAAGAAGCCCATGTTAAAAGTTTGTTTGTTTTAAATTTGTATTATTTATCTGTTGCTAGCTAATGCATTCGCATAGTTCACAGTCTGAAAAGCATGCTTAGGCAAACACAGAAAAATCTTAACTGTCACCCCGCCAGTCAGCTTCCCTACCTAGAGGCAGCCCTTACCGTCTTGTATGTCATTCCATAAACATTCTGTGGTTAAACAAGCAATAACAAATATATTCTCTTCATTCTTTTGCTTTTGGTGGTAAATTATGCATAACAAAATTTACCATTTTAACCATTTTTAAGTGTATGAGGCATTAAATGAGTTGGCATTGAGTACATTCACATATCGCTGCAACCAGCATTTTTAAAAAATAACTGTCTTAGATGTAGTATTTTCTAGATTTTTTTTTATTTATTTATTTTTAGAGAGAGTGGAAGGGAGGGAGACAGAGAGGGAGAGAAACAGCAATGTATGGTTGCTCCTCATATGGCCCTCACTGGGGACCTGGCCTGCAACCCAGGCATGTGCCCTGACTGGGAATTGAACCAGGACCCTTTGGTTCCCAGCCCGCGCTCAATCCACTGAGCTACACCAGCCAGGGCCTAGATTTTTTTAAATATAACAATATATATAAGTTAAAGACCACTTCATTTTCAAATATAAAAAGCGTCCCTCCTCTTTTTTATGACATAATGGATGGATGGTAATTTATTTAACCTTTTCCCTATTGATGAACAGTTAGATTGTTTCTAATCATAACGGTGATGTAATGAATAATTTTGTGTAAGTATACCTGTGGGTCCTAATTTGGGAAGTAGAATTCCTGGGCTAAAGGGTATGTGCATTTGTAATTTTAATAAATATTGCTATTTGTCATAGCAATATTATAGCAACCCTCCCTGGAGGCAGTACCAAAGAAGTCACACCGGGCACCCTTGTTAGTATAAACTGTGCTGTTAAACCTTTTTACCTTTGCTCTTTAAGTGAAAAAATAGTCTATTAGTATAGCCGTTTTGTTGTTTATTTTAAAATAAGTTTTCAGTATTTCATAATTATAGCATTTGGGAAGTGCAGAAAATCACAAATTAGAAAACAAGAATCACTCAGTACCCTGACCTGTGTGGCCTAGTTGGTTGGGCATCATACCACAATGCCAAAGGTCACTGGTTCAATTCCTGGTCAGAGCACATGCCTGGACTGTGGGCCCAGTCTCTGGTGGAGGTGGGTGCTAGAGGCAACCGACCGATGTTTCTCTCTCACATCGATGTTTTTCTCCCTTTCTTTCTCACTCCCCATCTCTCAAAAAATAAATAAATAAAATCTTTAAAAAAAAAAGAAATCACCCAGATTATTTTTACCCATGGATGACCACTGTAAATATTTTGGAATACACATATACACATGCACATATAAATGAGAATTATGCTCTATAAACAGTTTTTCATAAGAATAACACTTTTATGATGAAGGTAGCAAATGCTATAAAAACTTCAGACAGTACATAAGGTATAAAAAATCTATTGATATTTACATGTAATCCCCAAACCTAGAAACACTGTTATGCATATTATTAGTCGGGTTTTATTTCACAGTAATTTATATTAATTCAAGTTATTTACATTAGTTTATTCTTTTAAGGGTTGATTTGAACATCTTTTTATTTAAGAATTAGATTTTTTTTCTTTGATCTGTCTCTTCATGATCTTTATCCATTTTTCTGTTGAATGGTTGGTCTTTTTGCTGCTCATTTGCATTGGCTTTTTTATAGATGTGTTTTTGTATTGGCTGTTACAAATCAATAGTTACAAATGTTTGTATTCACATTCTTATTCACTTTGTCATCTGTTTTCTGACTTCTCTTACAGATTTTTTGTTTTTATGAGGTCAAATATATTAAACTTTTCTCTATGACTTCTGAGATTTGAATAATAGTTGCTTTCTATTTGGAAGTTTATAAAAGTTTATAGAAATGTTAATAAAAGAATTCTCATGGTTTCTTCTGGTACTTTTGGGGTTTAATTTATTTTTTAAAAAACCATATAACCCTGGCTGGTTTAGCTCAGTGGATTGAGCGCGGGCTGGGAACCAGAGGGTCCCAGTTCGATTCCCAGTCAGGGCACATGCCTGGGTTGCGGGCTGGGTCCCCAGTGAGGGCCATGTGAGAGGCAACCACACATTGCTGTTTCTCTCCCTCTGTCTCTCTCCCTTCCCCTCTCTCTAAAAGTAAATAAATAAAATCTTAAAAAAAAAAAACATATAAATATTGATGTACCTGGAATTTATCCAGGTAGGATAAAAAGATGAAAAAGATGAGGACTGTGGCTACCCATTTGCCCCAGCACTGCACCCCACTCTTGCTGTCCAGGAATAGGGTGTGCCTTACTGTTGACTTAAGTCTCTGTATCTCTCAAATGATATTTTAAAACTTTCTTCATAGAGATCTTACATATTTTATTCTTAGATAGTCTTAGGTATTTTTATTCTTAAATTATTTTAGATTTATTCTTAGATATCTTATTTTTTGTTATTCTTGTTCATTTCTAAATTCAAACTTTTTAAAAAATGAATAATGGCCCTGGTGGGTTGAGTGCCAGCCTGTGAACTGAAAGGTTGCTTGTTTGATTCCCAGTCAGGGCACATGCCTGGGTTGTGGGCCAGGCCCTCAGTTGAGGGCGTGCGAGAAGCAATCGAGTGATGTTTTTCTTGTACATTGATGTTTCTCTCACTCTCTTTCTCCCTCCCTTCTCCTTTCTCTAAAAATAAATAAAATGTATTTAAAGAAAATGAATAATGTGCCCGGCTGGTGTAGCTCAGTGGATTGAGTGCGGGCTGGGAACCAGAGGGTCCCGGTTCGATTCCCAGTCGGGGCACATGCCTGGGTTGCGGGCCAGGTCCCCAATGAGGACCATGTGAGAGGCAACCATACATTGCTCTTCCTCCCTCCTTTCTCCTCTCTCTGAAAATAAATAAAAATCTTAAAAAAAAAATAATAATAAAATGAATAATGTATTTTAGCCAGACTCATATGAAGAAAGCTATTTTGAAATTTTCATCTTGGCTGTATTTGATTCAATTGTGGTGATTCCTAGTTCTCAAGACACTTACAAACTCATTGATTGGTGAGAGAGACTTTCATTCTAATTGCTAGACTTTTTTGTGCTACTAACTACCTTTGTTGCTGTACACGCTTTACTTTCTCTCTGAGCTTTAGTTTCCTCATTGGAAATGGAAAAATCTGGATCAGATCTTAATCTGAAGTTTCTCTTCCAGCTCTGCCCCTGTTGATTCCAAAATGATTAGCTTCCTAGAGGGTTTTATATCTGCCTACAAAAGCCCTCTTCATGCTAGAGACTATCTGACTCCAAGTGGCTGAAGATTTTCTGAGCTTCAGATTTTTAGTCCCTTGTCGCCAGGCTGGTGGCCCATCCTCAAGGCCATGTCAGGAAGCTCGCTGTCCACCTTCCACAGCTATTCGTTTAGTTGGGTACTTAAAGGTTTGGGTCCCTGGTTTGGAATTGCTTGAAATATCTTAGTATTTCTTTTGACATCTGCTTTTCCTCCTTCAGTTCCTCCTCTGGGCCCTTAGTCCTCAGGCTTACTTTCCACAGGTCTCGTAATGCTGCCCTCGTTGTCTGCCTTTCTTTCCCTTTGTACCTCTACCACCCCCTCACCTCCCCCTTTACCCAAGGGAAGCAGTGAGGCTTAGGGGTTAAAAGAACTAGCTTTGTAGTTTGCCTGGCTTGTGTTCTCATCCACCTTTGCCTCTCTTCAGCTGTGTGACCTTTGGTAAGGTTTAGAGAAAATAAATGCAAAGTGCTAGCACATGGTTACTTCAGGAGGTATCAAAGTGGAATTAGATTGCCATTAGTAGTAGTTATAGGCTCTTAATAGTTAAAATTGTGAGATAGGAACTTTTATATATAACCCATTGGTTTTTCATGAACAGCCCACATGGTTGGTAGGAATAGTATCCGGTTTTGCAGATGGGGAACTGAAGCTCAGGGTGCAGAAGTGACCCCTGCAAGGTCACAGAGCTAATGAATATCTGAGCCAGAATGCAAACTCAGGTTTTTGTCATTACAAATTAGCCTTACTCTCAGTACTTCAGAAATTTTTCCTCTGTCAAAAAGATCAGAAAAGTTTAAGCCTCTAGAAATGAGAGCAAAAACCACTTTTTGAGACCAGCACTGTTAATACATTTAAATGTTCTTCATCTGTGCTGTCCAGTACAGTCGCCACTAGCCTTGTGTGGCTATTGAGCACTTAAGATGTGGTGACTGGTACTAAGGAACAGAATTTGTAACTTAATTTGTTAATGTAAATGTAAAGAGCCACAGGCGGCTAGTAGCTGCCATACTGGCTAGCAGAGTTCTAGATGAATGGTCGCAGTCCTGCACCTCTGTAAGTCGGTTGTGGGTGCTCTCTCCCCCTCTTCTTCCACCTCCCACTGTCCCTTCCCCCTATGGGTGGGTCTTATTTTTGGACAGAGGATATCTTCTGAGTTTAATTTTTATTGCTTCTTTAATTCTAACAGTGTGAAGAGTGCCAGTGCTGGCAGCATGGGGTCTGCATGGGATTACTGGAAGAAAATGTGCCTGAGAAATACACCTGTTATGTTTGCCAAGATCCTCCAGGTAGAGATTTCTGGAGTCAGGGATATTAACAGTATGTAGCCTTTTCCTTGGCACAGCTGGTTGTGAAGCAGCCTAAGTGTCCGTGATCTTGAGACTCATTTCTTCAGCATTGGCTAGACTCTGACTTTTCTCAGCCTTGTTGCTCACTCACCTGGTGGCCAGCTTCCATGAGCTTAGCAGTAAGAGACCGTGTGTGAAAAGGTTCACCAAGTGAAAGAGCTGGCCTTGAACTAGAATTTATTAACTTTTTATTGTAAAAATTATGTAACGTGTGATATACCCTCTTAACATTTTAAGTGTACAGTACAGTATTGTTTATAAACGAAGCAGTGTTGTACAGCAGATCTCTAGAACAAACGCACCTTGCGTGACTGAAATGCTATGAAAACTATGAAATGCTCTACAGATTTGCGTGTCATCCTTGTGTAAAGGCCATGCTAATCTTCTCTGTAACATTCCAATTTCAGAACTCTCCTTTTCCTGAGAGTTCATGAGGATGTGGGCTCTGTCCTTGGCTGGTGGGGAGTTAGAAACCTGCCTCTGCGCCCTCTAGTGGCATTTGCCCTCCATTGCTTCACTGGCACCAGGAAGGGGGATGCGCCCTTGAGGGGAAAGGGAAAGGTGTGGTTTCAAAGAGCCTGTCTGCCACCCAAAGCAGTGAATTCCTTAGCAGGATCAGTTAGTTTCATTGTTTCATGGCCATCAGGCTGTCCTGTGGCTCTTGGGTGCCCCTTTTCAGAAGTCTCAGGGGTGGATTATAAATCTGTTCTTGTCTTGCGGTCAGTAGGATGGTAACATCTTCTCCCTTCACCACCTGTAACGTCTCCCCTCAGCTCCAGTCCCTTGATCTCCTTGTACCTAGACAATACTTGAGAACCTCTGCTTCTGTTACTCCTTTTAGCCCTGTGAGGGGCCTGGTAGGAACGCCTACTCTCATTTTTGCTAATGAGAAAGAAATTGATGTAATAGATATGAATGACTTTCCTAATCTCATGAAGCAAATTGGAATTAGACCTGGTTTGTGGGGCCAAATCTCTTGATTTTGCTGGTTGTTCAGGGCGGGACTGTCCACCATAGTTCATTTTCCAGCAAGTAGGTCCCCTCAGGGCCTGATAACCTCTATTTGTGACACTATGTCTCCTTGTGTTAGATTAGACCATAGACAGAGAGGAATATGCCTCTGTTTTTCCCTTTATCTCAAGGAAAGAATATGTTCAGAAGATTCATCTATGAGTCATAGAATATTTTTGATGGGCAGAATCTCAGAGATCACTTAGTTTAGCCCCAGCATTTGTCAGGCGAAAAAGTACAGGCCCAGAATGGACATGACAGAAGATGAGAACCAGTGTCTCTAACCTTTGTCTTGTAAAACAAATAACGCTGCTCTGAATCCTGTTCAGGTGGCTTCTTGCAGCAGCTGCCTCTGAGTTTTCAGAGGGGCTCCTTAAGGCATTGTTTAAAAATCTCTTTTATCTACTTCATTGTCTCCCATTCTTTCCCTCTACTTTTCTCTTTTTAGAAATCATACACATGTTCTTTCTTCATCAACTCCTGTACTCTTTCTGAACTTATTTTTTAATAGTTTATTATTGTATTTTTTCCATAACCCTTTACCCCCTTTATACTCTCTTTAATAACTCTAACTGCCAAGACTGTGAATAGACTTCTCCTGGACTTGAGACCTCCATGTCTATCATGTTTGCAGACTTGGTTGCACTCTGCAGTGTCTTGCGCCAGAAGTTTAACCCAGCAGAGTTAAAGGTTACTTACAGATGCTTTTAACAGAATCATGATGCATTCCTACCACAAGTCGTGGTAAAGTCAGGAAGAGTCCAAGGACCTTCATAGGGATTACGTAGGGTATTTCTGGATATTGGGAGGTAAACAACAGTCTGAAAGTCGTTCCCTGGGCTTTTGGAGCTGGAAATGCTGCCAAGTCACATGGTGTCATGTTTTTAGTCCTTCCTAAGAGTCCCTGTAATGGACAAGACCACTGAAGCCATCCAGGTCATCTGTCGGAACAGATGGAAAATGGAGGTCTAGAGAAGGGAGGGAGCCTGGTCGTTATTTAATTTGGTGGTAGTTGGCTGTTGGAGGGGCACTTGGGGCTTCTTGCTGTTTTATAAATCCATTCAGGATGCAGTTTGCCAGGCACTGGGAATACAACCTTGAACAAGATCGTTACTATTCTTTTGGTTCTCAGTGGAGTTGGGACCAGAAACAGATGTCAGAATAAGTCAAATGAACTAGAATTTGTTGGATAGGGATGAATGCTGTGGGGTGGGGGCGGAAGGCAAAAACGATCAGACAGAGAACAACGAGGAGGCGTCGAAGAGGCTGTCTTACTTTGGGAGACGACAAAAGGCCTCTCTGAGGAGAAGTGGTAAGGAGCCAGTCTTGCTTGCAAAGGCCTTGGGAATAGTGCGCCAGACAGAGTGGGTGCTGAGGCAGAGACCCGAGACCAGAGAGAACTTGGTATGTTCCATAAACTGAAAGGAGGGCAGAAAGTAGCCTGTCCCACAAGCCTCAGTAGGGCTTTGGGTTTCTACTGTGTGCAGTAGAAAGTCTTTTCAGGTTTAAGTAGGAGACAGGATGATGTGATTTAAATTTAAAGAGATATCCAGGTTCCCACTGCACCTCTGGACATTTCCTGGAGATCAGGAAACTTGCGTTTCTTACTACCTTGTCCCTAACACCTACTATACACCCTAGAATATAGTAGGTGCCAAGTAAGTATTTATTGGATGAATAAATGAATATAATGGACACACCAACCCATCCTTCCAGTCGTTTATGTGATAATTGTACAATGGTGAAATAATACGGTTTTCTTCAGGCCAAGCATTAACTCTCTTTGTCACTATTTTAGGTCAGAGGCCTGGCTTAAAGTACTGGTATGACAAGGAGTGGTTGACTAGGGGACATATGCATGGCCTGGCATTTTTAGAAGAGAACTACTCCCACCAGAATGCCAAGAAGATTGTGGCCACTCACCAGCTTCTTGGAGATGTGCAGAGAGTGATTGAGGTTCTACACGGCCTGCAGCTCAAGATGAGCATCTTGCAGTAAGTGTGGCACCTGCAGCTTTGGGGACATGTCTGATTCGGCATGGCCTGGGGTGGGGATAGATTTGAGAAATTGGAAAGCTACGAAATCAAGACAGATGACCTTACTAAAAATTTTCAGTTATGAAACATTAAAAAAAATCAACTTCATTGAAGTATATTTACATAAATTAAGTTCACCTATTTTTTAAGTGTGCATTGAGTTTTGACAAACGTATACACTCTTGCATCCTCCACCACAATCAAGATACAGTGCATGTATTTATAGTTTAGACTTTTTTGTTTTGGTGTTGATTCTGAATTTTTGGTTTTGTTTTTTAAATTGTGGTAAGGTAGCTCTGACTGGAGTGTCTCAGTTGATTGTCCCACAAGGTGAATGGTCACCAGTTTGATTCCCTGTCCAGACACATGCCTCGGTTGTGGGTTCAGTCCGCAGTTGGGGCACATCCCAGTCGGGGTGTATACAAGGGCAACCAGTCGATGTTTCCCTCTCACATAGATGTTTCTCCCCCTGTCTGTCTCCCTCCCTTCCCCACTCTGTAAAAATAAATAAATAAAATCTTTAAAAAATTTGTGGTAAGACATACATAACATAAAAATTACTGTCTTAACCGTTTTTCAGTGTACAGTTCAGCAGTGGTAAGTACAACCAGTCTCCAGAACTCTTTTCATCTTATAAAATGGAAACTTTATACCTGTTTAAATTACTCTGCTCCATTTCCGCTCCACCCAGCCCCTGGCAGCCACCACTCTGCTTTCTGTCTCTATGAATTTGACTGCTCTGGGGACCTCATGTCAGTGGGGTCCTGTCTTTTTATGACTAGTTCATTTCACCTAGCATAATGTCCTCAAGGTTCATCTATTTGGTAGCCTGTATTGAATTTCCAATCTTTGTAAGGTTGAATACTATTTCGTTGTGTATAATACCACATTTGTTTATTCACCCTCAACCTTGATTGGTAAATAAAGTACAGTTGAAAACGATTGGAAGAGGTATTGTTGGCAAGCCTGCTGCCTAGCATAGGTGTTGCTCAATAAATGTGTCCCTTGATGGTTTGCTCATACAGAAAAGTTTTAAGCCGTTTAGAGCTGAACTTCTGGCTTTTAGTTGCCAGAGTTTGTAGTTAAATTGAGTATGAATTCCCTTCTGTGGCTGCATTCTACATGTTAGGTGACCCAAGTTTATCTAAACTCGGAGAAAGATAAGCGGCTCTTGTTGGGGTCTGTTGGCTTTTATAACCTACCCCTCTTTACCAAATAGGGCCACTGAGCCTTGAGTGGGGCAGCTGCCCTCCACGGTTTCCAGGGCCAAGACTAGAACTCAGGTCTTGGCTCCTGTCAAGTACTTGTTCTAACCTTTCTAACTGCCTCTCTTTAGCAGTTCCATGAATTTTCTTATGGTGTTAGCACAATCTGTGGCAGGGACAGCTTCTCTTCTGTAAAAATCTCTCCTTAAGTTCTCCCATAAGGGACACCATTTTAGTGACATCATCAACAATGACAAACTAGTGCCACGAATGAGTTAGACATGACAGGACACTCTCTGACAAGGTTTCCTTTGTGCTGACTAGTCCTGGAGGCCTCTTGGCGTCAGGCAGGGTAGAGTGTTGGAACCCTGAGATGGCAGAATGCAGGTCTGCTTTCTCTTGCATTCTGGCGAGCAGAGGCCTGGCTTCAAGTGTTGGTGTGACAAGAACTGGTTGAGCAGGGCACATTCAGCAAGAGTATATGTTGGTTTGGGTGAAAGCTAAGCTGCTATAACAGAGACCCCCAAAAGAGACTAAAACAAAATAGAATTTTCTTTCTCACATGTTTCAGGGGTAGGTAGGAGTCCTGGCCAGATAGGTGACCTTTCTCAAGGATTCTGTCTGGGGACTTAGGGACTTGGGTTCCTTCTGTCTTATTCCTTCGGCATTCCATTGGGATTATTCTCATCTGTGTAGTTGGAGCAGTCTCATCTGTACCTCAACTCTGCTCCAAGCCCCAGGAGGGGAAAGTAGAAAAAGGAGGAGCAAGCAGTTTCATGGATACACCTAACTGCTGGGGAGGCCAGGCCCGTGGCCATGTGCCCCGCTGAAGGCCAGGAGTACGGGTAGAGTGGGTATAAGAGAAGGGGGTAGTTGCCGGGTGTACTAGCTGTTGTGTCAGTGTCTGTCGAAGTGAGCTGAATCAGTTGACAGCCCTGCATAGGAATAACTGTTCCTTCACATTTTGTGAACTTGGAAAGCTTGACTGCATTTAAACCAGGCGAATTTCTTCTTCATGAGATGCCAGAAATTGACCGAGGTAGGTGGAAGGGTGGTCCATGTGAAGGCCTAAAAAACCCTCAGGTGATGCCCCCGATGGTGACCTGGCTAGATTTCTTTTCATTTGCAGAATCAGTCAGAGGGGGTTCTCTTTCCTCACAGAAATGCCAGTGCTTCTGGCCCTGGTCCATAGTCGGGAACCTTGTCCCTTGCAATTCCCTGTTTGGATCTTTCATCTTTCTAGCGGTGACTTTGTACTGGAATTAAACCTGACTTCTCCAAGCAGTTCAGAAGAGGGTGTAGGGAGGTCTTTTTAGTCATTTTATGTGGAGAAGAGATCTTGGGAGAAGGGGAGATGGTCCCAACATGTCTGTGTGCACATGGATAGTCTCTTGTCACAGGCTCTGGATCTTCATTGTCAGAAATACTAGTCCTTAAGTGGCCTGGCCAATTTAATTTCAGGAGCAAACAATAAAAGGGAATAACTTCAGAGCATCTGTTGTTGTTTAAAAAGTAGCATACAAGGCTGTGCATACCTTCTTTATGATTGACAGGGCTTACAAGGAAAGGCCAGGGTCCTCCTTGTATGGAGTAGGAGTTAGGCTTCAGATCTTAGCTGGGAGGGTGAGAATTATAAGAAGGAGAAAGCAAAGACTTTCATGATTTTCATGTGATAGGAGGTCTGTACTGGGGCTTCTGTGTTCCATATTAACAGACTTCAGACTACAGTAGACCTGAAAGTTAACAACTCGCATTTCTCCTGATGCAGTTAAGATTTTAGGGATGGCCCTAGCTGGTGTAGCTCAGTGGATTGAGCTATTATTAAAAATAAATAAATAAAATCTTGTAAATAAAGAACCTAAAATTCTGCTCCCAAGAGGCTGCAACTGTCTTTTCTCAGCTCTCCCACTGCAGCAATCCCCAATACCAATACCACTCTCTCCACAGGGAAGGGGAGGAAAAAACCAGCATCGCGGCAGCATGGGTTCCTGGGTCACCTCCGACAGCCTACCCCAGGAAGTCCACACCCAAAAACATCCCTAAAATTTTTTTTTCTAAGATTTTATTTATTTATTTTTAGAGAGAGGGGAAGGGAGGAAGAAAGAGAGGGAGAGAAATAGCAATGTATGGTTACCTCTCACATGGCCCTCACTGGGGACCTGGCCCACAACCCAGGCATGTGCCCTGACTGGGAATCGAACCGGGACCTTCTGGTTCCCAGGCCTGCACTCAATCTATTGAGTCACACCAGCTGGGGCAGAATTTTAGGTTCTGTAAGATCACTGGGCGCCTTCATATTTATGACCTATTCCATTTCTGCGGGAAGGCTTCAGTAAAGTGGGGTGGGGGGCAATACTCATGTGTGGTAGTTGCTGGTGAATTAAGCTTGTGCTTTCCTGCTGATCAGTGTTTCTCAGCTGGGGCTGGAAAGGTGCTGTTGACGATTGTACCAGGGGGTAACTCCTTGTGTGGCATTATCCCAAGCATTACAGGATGTTTAGCATCCTTAGATTCTGTGAACTAAATGCCAGTAGTACCCTTCATCATTGTGACACTCAGAAGGCTCCACATGTTTCTGCACATCTGTGAACCAGATGTGGGTAGCACCTCTCTGTCCTCCCACTCACTGCGAATGAACACAGGGGAGCTTGCCTGGAGGTGAGAAGACCACGGATTTCCGTTCACTTTTGTTTGGCAAAGGGTGGTTTGTTACCAGATGGCCGAGGTGGGAGCTCTTCTTCCTGTTGGGAGTGTTTGGGAACTGAGAAGCCCCTGCCGTGGTTCCAGTTACTCCAAAACCCTTTCCATGTTTGCCCTCCCCACAGAAGCAGGGAGCATCCTGATCTGCAGCTGTGGTGTCAGCCTTGGAAACAGCACTCAGGGGACGGGAGATCTCATTCCAGACACATTCAAGTTGCTGAAGCCAAGAGCAAGGAGGAAGCCCCAAGCTATAGAACTTTAAACGGGGCTGTGGAGAAACCCCTGCCCCTGCCCCAGTCTGTGGAGGAGTCGTATATCACCAGCGAGCACTGCTACCAGAAGCCCCGCGCCTATTACCCTGCTGTGGAGCAGAAGCTGGTGGTGGAGACCCGGGGTTCTGCCCTTGATGATGCAGTCAACCCCCTCCATGAAAATGGTGACGATTCCCTCTCCCCACGCCTCGGCTGGCCTCTAGACCAAGACAGGAGCCGGGGGGACAGTGACCCCAAATCCAGCTCCCCAAAGGTAGGTAGCTTGCTTGTACTTGTTCTTAATTCAGCATCTGAGTGCTTCCAAGTTCTCCATCTAGGGATAAATGTTCTGTAGAAGAAGATGTTTATTATAATATTGTGTTTGTTATAAAATTGTATTTAAGTTTTTTATCACAGGTTTTTTTTTTCTTTTCCTGTTAAAATGGGTGCAAAGTCAGGAGAGCCCACTTAAACCAAAGATCGTTGGTTCTGGGAAATGCCCACAAAATGGTATAGTCAGTGGAGGTGGAGAGGTGGTAAGTAGCAAGGAGAAAAGGGTTCATTGGGACTTGATACATGGAACTGAGTTAGAAAAGTGAATTTTTTCTTCGATGCAATTTATAATTGTACCTAGGTGCTAATTCCTAGCATGAGCAAAGAATGAATCAAGTGTGGTGTTAGGCCTAAGTGTTTCAGTACAATTCTGTGATAGCTTTAGTTGGACTTGTAACTTGGCAGCCCTGACATAAGAACAGTCTGTTTTGTCAAAATGTTTGCAAGTTGTGCCCGGCTGGTGTAGCTCAGTGGATTGAGCGCGGGCTGAGAACCAGAGTTCAAATCCCAGTCAGGGCACATGCCTGGGTTGCGGGCCAGGTCCCAGTTCGATTCCTAGTCAGGGCACATGCCTGGGTTGTGGGCCAGGTCCCCGGTGAGGGCCATGTGAGAGGCAACCATGTATTGCTCTTTCTCTCTCCCTTCTCCTCTCTCTGAAAATAAATAAATAAAAATCTTCAAAAAAAAAAAAAAGTTTGCAAGTTGCATCAGTTTTCCCAAGAGCCACTCATCATTTTTCTGTTTTTCAAGTTGTTGTCTTCTGGAATTCCCTGTGTCATCCTCTTGCCAGAGTTGTCTTTAACTGTTCACTGGTCTCATTCTACCCTGTTCTCAGTGTGACTTGAGAGCTTCTCTACCCTTGTCATACTTACTTTCACAGAATTGTGGGTCAGCATCACTACCGTTAAATACGTTGCTGCTTTTTGAGGAGAGGGAGCATCTTAAATTACAAGCCCTTCGGGGTGGGCATCGTATCTCATTCAGCCTGTGCCCTTGCTAGTGTCAGAACAGTGCTGGGCAAGGCTGGTCTTGGAGACACAGGACACTTGGAGCCAAAGGACACAGTCTTTGGAGACCCAGTTTCTAGTCTGACTGAGGCCCCATTTACGGTGTGGTTATGACGGGTCACTTTACTTCCTCTGGCATCATGGCTTTGCACATAGTAAGCTCTAAATGAATATTAACTAGAATCTATTTTATTTCAAATGAATAAATGAAAGGTTGAGTTCACAAACCCCAGAAAAAGTTTCTGCTCTTGCGGACTAGGCGGATTTCCTAAAGGCATCTGGCACACAATAACAGATCAGAAAATATTGGGTCTAAACAAGACAGGCAGGGTTAAAATCTCATTCATTGGTGGCAGGCTGATGTTGGGCCAGCACTGTGTTTTATAAATCTGATCCTGTTTCATCCACATGAACATTTAAAGTTTATTTTATTACTTCCGTAAGGGAACAGAGGCTCGGAGAGGTGAAGTAACTTACCCAGGTTCACCTGTTCAGAAAGACGTGTAGCTACGACTTAAAACCTATTTGTCTGTTTCCCACAGACTAATTCTTGTCTGCACTTGCCTTGCTATACTCTGATCTCAGGGCTCTGGAAGCCATTCTCTGAGGCCCACATCAGGCCTAGGGCATTGGGCCAACAACTGAGAAGCAGCTGTGGGGCCCTCTGAGCCAGAGGTCTGTGCTGCCCTGGGGCAGTCGCAGTTGATACAGCAGTGCCCAACAGAGAAGGAGAAAAGGGAGACAGAGATTTGCAATATTCAGACTGCAACTGGCTTTTCAGATGGTTTTAAACCATCTTGGAGAAGGGGTTGGGAGCTGTCTCCACTTAGTGATTTAAATGTCTGTCATTGCATTTCCAGGTGAGGGAATATGTCTCCAAAAAGGTCCTACCAGAGGAAGC
Organism: Micronycteris hirsuta; assembly: GCA_004026765.1. NCBI lineage: Eukaryota > Metazoa > Chordata > Mammalia > Chiroptera > Phyllostomidae > Micronycteris > Micronycteris hirsuta. The sequence goes on from PVJI01000650.1 coordinate 224,360, forward strand.
CCCTGCGCGGAAGCTGCTGGACAGAGGCGGGGAGGGGCTGTTGAGCTCCCAGCACCAGTGGCAGTTTAACCTGCTGACCCACGTGGAATCTCTTCAGGACGAAGTCACACATAGGATGGACTCCATTGAGAAGGAGCTGGATGGTAGGCCTCTTCCCTGGCTCTCTGCCCATTGGCAGGCACTGTGAGCTTACCAGGATGAGCTGCTATCTGCACTGCCTGTCTGTCTATTCTTGCCTCCTCTTCTTTTCAGTCTCACCCACCTTCATTCCTCAAGGTGGACCAGCCTTACTTTAAGTACTTATTGGGCACTTCTAAGGACTGCGTGATGTCAGGAGTCCTGCCTCACGTGCCCAGTTCCTTCTGCAGAAGAGCAGCGGAGCTCTTCTGCAGGCAGTGTGCAACTTGAGCGAATATGCACTAACCAAGTTCTTTCTTTTTTAATTGATTGATGTTTTTAGAAAAAGACATCAATTTGCTGTTCCACTTATTTATGCATTCATTGGATGATTTTTGTATGTGTCCTGACCACAACTTTGGCATACTGGGACGATGCTCTAACCAACTGAGCTACCTGGCCAGGGCTAACCAAGTTCTTAATCGAGTTTTTAAGATATCTGAGGATTAATCTGGAAAAAAAAAACCTTTTATTTCACCCCTTGATGAAATCTAAAATGAAGCCTTTTCCTCTTCTGTAGAGATTTAAGAACTTGACTGAGTCCTTTGTGTAGCCCCTGGGGTTTCTCCTAGGTGTTATTGGTAACAGGTGGGCTTGGAGGACAGAACTTGTGGTGACGAACATGATCAAATTCAGTCTCTCAATTCCCAGGAAGTTGCTCGTTTGATTTTTGAAGACAAAATTCCTTCTCGATTGTTCATTTATTTCCCAATTATTTGTTTTCATTCTTAAAATGGAGCTCAATTAAGAAATAAATGTTCTGTTTGAGGATTCTAGGTACAGTCAAGCTATTACTACTTTAACTGGGGATATAAAACATACTTAAATACCTCAGGAAAATACTGTATGTTATACAAGTTAGGGTCATGAGGTGTGGCCAGAACATGTGTACAGCTGAGGCCATGCCAGGGGAGAACTGTTGTGAGGGGAAGTAATAACATGGCTTCCTGGAACTCCTGGTGCTGAAGCAGAGCCTTGAAGAGCGTGGTATCTTCTGCTGCAGAGAAGGTGGCTCAGAGTGGATGACAAGAGGACCGCCTCTACTAGGAAACAGGTTGCTGTGTTGGAGGACAGTCACAGAGAGAGACCTACATGCCCTCGTGCTTCTGTCTTGCCCCTGAGGCAAACCTGAGGAACTGGGAATAGGAGGCTAACCCAGGGGCCAATTGTGAGGGTATTTCTGGAAGGGGGAGTCTTTTTGTTTCTTTCACTCCTAGAAGGTTTGCATGGGCTCCTTAGAATTGTAATTGATGCCACTGTCTGTGAAAACCCTATTAGGTTGCTGAAATAGTATTGAATATCAGACTGAAAATGATAGATTTTGAGAGTAGGAGTGGCTCTGGGTCCCTGAAAGGGGGAGGCTTAGCGTCGTCGAAACAGGGTGAACAACATTCTGTTTTTGCCAGAGGAACCTGCCATTAGGGGAGCAGTCTGAGCCTACCTACTTCTTACTCACTGCCACCCCTGCCACCCCACCCCCTTCCATGCAGCTTGGGCAGTATAGTATGGATGATAAGCCTGGGCTCCCTTCTCTGGCCTTCCAGAGAACTTTTTATGTTGTGTCCTGCTGATCTGGGGCCACATACTCTGTTCGTGTGCTAATACTCCAGGCCCTGAGAGGTACCGAGGAAGCATGAAAATCACTTATAAAACATAAAGATTTTATTCAGATAAACAGACTTTTACATTGTATTTAATTGATTCATCAGAATCCTGTTTTATTTCTACTGTAGTAGGGAGCGAACTCTTCAGTTCATTTAAATACTCTCAAGATAAGCTAAGCTTTCTTAGGAATTTGAATACAATACTGTTCTTAAAACTGCCTAGTAAGCTGTTATATGGACTGATACTTGTTTTTAAATGTCATTGTTTTTATAGTAATTATTATTTAATTATGTAGTTGCGAGAATAGTATTGTAAAACTAAAAGACAAAAGATGTTTAATAACCATGAAAATTTTGAATCATTTAGCATTTGAAATATATATTACTTTAAGAAAATATGTTACTTTAGAGAGCATTGCCTCAACTGAGAGCAATCCACTCAGTTTGTCTAAGTGTATTTGAAATGAAACCTTCTGCCTTGCTTATAGTCAGTATACTGCTGAGAAACTTTTGAGCTTTTTAAAAGAAAAACTTAGGGTGATGGTCCAGCACATGATGTGGAGAAAAGGCAGGCTTGCTGGATGCTGGGGTTCAGAGGAGATGCTGTTGGCTGTATAGGTCTAGAGAGGGCTTCCACCTTAGGGCCCCTAAGCAGACACGTTTGGATTCTCAGATTCTTCTAGTCTGTGCACTGGTGCCCTTTCTCCCTATGTATGCTTCCTGGGTCACGACAGTGTTGGGGGATATCTTTGGTGAACCTGGAATTATATCTGAGGTAGTTACAATGACCATAACAGAGGGGCCTCTCAGCAACTGTAGGATCATCTTTTTTTTAAAAGATTTTATTTATTTAGTTTTAGAGAGAGGGGAAGGGAGGTAGAGAGGGAGAAAAATATCAGTATGTGGTTGCCTCCCGGGCGCCCCCTTCTGGGAACTTGGCCCAGTTCGCAGACTTGTGCTCAGTCCACTAAGCCACACCAGCCAGGGCTGTAGGATCATCTTGCCAGGGACCATTTGTCTGTCTGTCTTTCTGTCTCTTGGAATCAGTCTAGCCAGCCCTGACTCCCTCTTCTTTAGACTCGCCCAGATGGCCTCTTCCAGCATTGATGTGGGGTCTTTTTTCCCTTTTGCTGAGTAGTGCTCTGTCTCTTCTAGGTTTTGTTTTTGTTGTTTTTTTTTTTTTCTTTTTTAAAGACTTACCGATATATTGAAAGTGGTCACTATGGAGTTTTTCTTGCTCAGGAGGTTGGTAGTCACTCTCACGTGACTTTGATCCTTTACTCTTGGTTTTCAAGTTCAGGTCTGAGAAGGCAGTCTTGTTTTTGTTACTTTCATGTCCTCGTACTGGCTGGGATCAGGAGGAAGAAAGGCTCTTCCTCCTCGGAACGCACAGGCACCAACACGAAGTCTGGCGGAGGGAGGGAGGTGAGCTCGGTGGAGCGCGAGCAGTCAGTGGGGCATTTCGCCAGGCCGTTCCCCCAGTTTCTCACTGCCTTTGTTGAGTTCCACACACAATCGAATGTTAGGGGTATAATGGTGAATGAGGCAGACTCGGCCTCTACTTTCATAGAGAAAGATTAATTAAGTTATCCCATTATGTATGATTACAAACTATGTGCGGTGAGGGGGAGAACATGAGGGCGCATAGCACAGGGACCAGACTCAGGGTATAGAGCAGGGGAAAGTTTTTCTAAGAAGTAACTTGCAGGAAACAAAGCATTTAGAAAGGTGGGAAGGAAGGTGGAGAAGTGGGGTTGAGGAGGGGAAAGGATAGTGTGTGAGGCTGTACGGTGCTTGAGAAAGCCTTCTAGACTCTAGAGCTGCACTGCTACAGTAATAGACTTGCTATGTGTGGCTGTTTAATTAAAATTGAATAAAATTTAAATGAGTTCCTCCTTTGCGCTAGCCGCATTTTTAAGTGCTCAGTAGCTACGTATGGCCGGTGGATACTCTATGAGACAACACAGACATGGACCATTTCCATCATCGCAGAAAGTTCGGTTCGACTCTCCTGCTCTAAAGCATTTGAGCTTTGTCTCAGGAGTAATACGAGTACTTTGTAGAGAGGGTGATGAACTGGCCTTCCCTTCCCAGTCCCCCATGAGCAGTCAAATGGGATATGGTGCTGAAATTCTTGTTGAGGGTCTTGCACATCAGGTATTGGAAACTCACTGGGTCTTTTCTTTCTCTTCTGCCTACAGTGTTGGAGAGCTGGCTGGACTACACTGGGGAACTGGAGCCCCCGCAGCCGCTGGCCAGGCTTCCTCAGCTCAAGCATTGCATTAAGCAGCTGCTGACGGACCTGGGCAAGGTACAGCAGATCGCGCTCTGCTGCTCAACATGAACCTGGGCACTCAGAACTAATGCGGGCACAATCCTGGGGTGCCTGCAGGAAGAACTTTGCATTTTTAAATAAATAAACCTAGCATGCCGAATGCACGTGACACCGACTGACTTCAGGGATCTGGGCAGAGGGAGTGTGATGGACATTGGACAAAGAGGCCATTTGGGCTGCTGGAGGGCCGGGCACTCTGATCTCAGAGCCTACCAAGAAGGTAGCAAATAAGACTCTTGGGATTCCCTTCTTCTGTGCACATTGTTGGATGGAGAGCGAGTCTTTTTGCACAAACTTCACTTGAAATCGTGCCACTGATGATAAATGGAATGAGAGCCAAAAAAGTTTCGTCGGAAACAGTTGTAAATTCAACTTGCAGCTTATTTAATTGACTTTTCTGTCAGGTTGGGGTACATGCCAAGCCTTCTGGTTTCTGCCTGGCATGGATTTAGGCAGCAGACATCATTTTCATTTTTCCAGCTTCATGGGAATGTCGTGACTTCATCATTCTGCGGAGATTGGGAAGGAGCAGAGGCCTTGGCTGCCCTACCTTCTCTGTAGGACTCTTTACTTTCCTCACCACATCTCTTGCATGACTTCATGGTACCGGGGACAAGTTTCATATGCTTTCACCCCAGAGTTGGCTGGGTAGTGTCTTTTATAGCAGAGCCCATCAGCCTGTGGAGGAACTAGAGTCTCACTGTACCATGAATCTAGGAGGAGTTCCAAACTGAAGCAGGCAGGGTCTGGAACCCAAAGGACAGCATTTTCTACCCACTTCTTAATATTGACAGCTTCCCAGTTCTACTCAGTGTCCAAAAAATGTTTCCCAAGATTTTGAACTTTTTCACTGTAAAGGTTTGTTACAAAGAATGTGATTTGCGGAATTACCTTATTTTATATTGTTGTAAACAAACTTCAGATTCTAAGTGTTGCTTTCCTCCTTCCCTGAAGGGTGTATATTCAGTAGTGGCATTTTCAGGTTTGTTTTAATATACTTTAACACTTTAAATTTCCTGTTTGTATTATTTTGTGAGATCAAGGTGATGCTGCTGCTTAAGGTCCAGGTACAGTCTGTACCTTTTGAGACAATATCTGTTACTCTTGCAGGTTACGGTTCCACATGTAATTGCTATATTGTTGTTTTTCCTTACTAGACAAAGTTAAACTATTTCATGTTTTGAGGAGTGACTCATTTCATGGTTTAGTTTTCTTATCACTAAAGGTGAAAAGCAAAGCACAGTTGTCCATTAACACTCACAAGTTAATTATGGGTTTATGAATCTGTAATGTTATATGCTGCAAATATTTACTATGTAAACATGAAGTAGCCAATATCTCAGTAGCAACGACAGTTATCTCCTGTGATCTGTGGAATGGTTAGGCTTTAAGGGACAGGTCATTGTGGTCACGACAGCCTCCGTACCAAGATTTGTTTCAGGGTGTGCTGTCCAGTGACTTGTTCGCCATGTGATATAAAGCGAATTTAGGACAAGTTGACCTGCTGTAGCTTATCCATCAGAAGGAGCACATGTAGTAGCTATGACATTTGTAATAAAAGCTGACACAATTCCTCTCTACAAGAGGCTGTTTCCCATTGCTAAAGTTGGCGTTTCTGGTATGGGGAGAAACGCTCAAGGAGTGTGCATGGCATCTGCTTTGCATATTACCAGACAGCCACACTATGAGAACTATGTGATGCTTGTCTGAAAAGAAACAGGATGATTTTCTGTAGCCACAACTGTGAGGTATGATGACTTGTATTATTACTGGTTTTTTTTTCCTGAAAATAAGTTTGAGCGTCACACCCTGGGAAGCTGTAGTTTAAGGTAGTTAATCTCATGTCTTTTTCAAAGATGGAATCAGAAACTGAACTACCCTAGTTTTGTCCGTTAATTGAAGAAATAGTTCCATTTCACTCATTGTGACTTGTGTCCTTAGGGAAGCAGGGATGACTCCAAGTTCTGATAACCTCAGTGTACTTCCCTAATTTAAAGCCATGTTGAGGGGCTCCATCCTCATTCCTGGGTCAAGTTGAATAAACCCCAATTTGGAGCACTGGAAACTGTTATTTGCAGATATTACTGTTACCATTTAGAAATATGTACACTACCTAAGTTTTGAGTAAAACTATCCACCTTTAAAAAATTGCCTTGACAAAAACAGTTCTGGTTTGACTAATCATTTTGTTTCTTTAAGTGATAGAGTATATGTAAGGTGGACCCTTGATGAGCCAACATTGCACTGTGGATACATATCTATGTTTACGCGCTATTAGAACAGAAGGCGCTGTATATAGAAATGTTGCTTTGAAGCAATATTTGCAAAACATGCAAACTGTATCTGTATTTGGAAAAAATAAAACAGGTTTTTGTTGCTATATTTTGTCACGTTATTGAATTACGAAATTCTCTATTAATATACATTAATTTTCTGTAAACATTATCTTTTGAAGCAGCAGTCCCCAACCTTTTTGGCACCAGGGACTGGTTTCCTGGAGGACAGTGGGGGCAGGAGCAGGCCAGACAGGAGGGAGAGCTCAGGTGAGCTTCCCTAAGGGCCAGAGGTTGGGGACCCTTTTTAAAGGACATCTACTTTTTACATTCTCAACAGGTTTAGCTTCTGCAGGGAGGCAGATGGATGCAGGCTCAAGATCCTAAGTCCCAAGAAAGTATGCAAAACACTTTTGAATTCATATAAGTCTAATATTCAAAAGTAAAATGCCCACACCAGCCTCTAGCCCAATCTGGCTCATGTTTTGTGGTGTAAACAAACTTCAGGCTTATTAGATTTTGATTATTGAAAGCAGTGCAGGGGAGACAGGTTTGGACTTCCTGGTAAGAGATGGCACCCATTATTTAGGACCCTTCTCAGACCAATCCAAATTGCCAGTGGATTCCAATTAGCTCCTTCTTGGTTGGGCTGAAGATTCAAGGAACAGAATGGGCTTTATTTTTATTATTAATTTTAGAGAAGGGAAGTTGATATGTTGCTCCACATATTTGTGCATTTATTGGCTTTTTTAAATGAAAAAAAAAAATGCTTATTGGCCCAGGCTGGTATGGGTCAGTGTATTGAGCTAAAAGTTCACTGGTTCAGTTTCCTGTCAGGGCAGGGTTGCAGGCCAGGTCCCCATTTGTGGGCAAAGAGGCAACCAGTCGATGTTTCTGTCCCTCCTCTCTCTGAAAATTAATAAAATCTTTGGAAAAAAAAGTTTATTGATTTTAGAGAGATGGAGAGAAAATCATCTATCAGTTGCCTCCCATACTTAGCTAGACCTGGGATCAAACCAGCAACCTCCGTGTGTGCCCTGACAGGGAGTCAAATCCCCAGCCTTTTGGTGTAGGGGACATTTTTCCAACCAACTGATTGATTGGTTGATTTTTGTGGTGCCCTGACTAGGGATGGAACCCATAACCTTAGCTATCAGGGAGACACTGTAACTGCACTACCTGGCCATGGCAAAGCTTTAAACTTAAACTTCATAGCAGAGCTTCCCTGTTCCCAAATTCCCTCTTCCCTTTATAAACAATTATGCTTATTTAAAAAAAATAAATAAATGGAGGCAATTGCAGATCGAAAATGCATAGTTCAAAAAAAAAAAAAACAACCCCGCATAGCTCCAACAATATAAATAACCCATTGGTTGCCCTGACTGGTGTAGTTCAATGGGTTGGGGGATCATCCTGCAAAACAAAAGGTCGCAGGTTCAATTCCCAGCCAGGGCACAGGTCTGGGTTGCAGGCCGTCCCAAGTTGGCAGCATGCGAGAGGCAGCCAATCGGTTCCTCTTTTACATCGATGTTTCCCTCTTTCTCCCTCCCTCACCCTCTCTCTAAAATAATAAATTCCATTAATTCACACCAGTCTGCTTAAATCCTAGACTTAAAATTTGGCAAGGAAGGTGAGCCTGGAGGCTTCAACCAGAACTAGAAAATGACTAGCCTATGTAAGTAACTGCACTGAAATTTACTAAAACAGTCCTATGGTTTGGGCCTTTCAGGACTCTGCCCTAGTGAGGCAAGTTGGTGGCAGTGATAGTATAGAGGTAGCCAGTTAAACGATCATTTAAGAGTCAGTTATTTGCCTGCAAGAGGCTACAACCACCTATCTATAACCCAAAACATCACTATTTTTTTTTCAGGTAGGAAAACAAGCTCAGATTCTAGCTAGTGAGAGGTAGGGGCGAATATAGAACCCTCATTAAAGCCTCCAACTAAACAAAGGACACCTAAGTGGGGTCCTAGAAAGAGTGCAGGAGAAAAAGTTTCCAGATGTGGCGAATACCGAGCCGAGCCAACAGGTAATGATCCCATAAAAGCCAACGAAGGCCAAGTGAATAGGAAACAAAAGGTTTTATTCTCTTGGGCTCCCAACTTAGGTTCGACACAAGCTAGAAAGTAGATTGGAAATACGCTCGGGAAAATAAACCCAGTAAAGAACTAACAAAAGGGCCACAACACACTACATAAGCTGCCCAAAAGCTCGTTTTTCATGAACGCGGAGTGAGGAGCAGGCTCAGGCCCCTGGGCCCGATCATGGCTCCCTCCAGTCCAGAGAGCGCCCGGACCAGGCCTCCCGCAGCTCAGCCGGTGATACGAACATCGGTGCGGCGGCGCAGACGGCGGGCCCGCAAAGCCTCGGGCATGATGGCGAGCAGCTGCTCTTGCACCAGCATCTCCACGATCTGCTCTTTCGTGCGGATGTCGGGTCGCAGCCACTGGCGAGAGAGCTCCCGCAGCTGCCGGAACGCCTCCCGCGGGCCCGCGGCGTCCTGGTAGCGGAACTGGCGGAAACGCTGGCGGAACGTCTCCGGGCCAGGCCGGGAGCCGCCGGAGCCTGGAGGGGAGCGCGGAGCGGCTTCAGCAAGCGGCGCGGACCCCAAGGATGGAGGTTCGAGGGGCAGCTCCCGGGCCATGGAGGCCGCCGCGGGAGCTAGAGGAATGGCTTCGGCGACAGAGGCATTGGGGCTGGAGGGTTCGGCGGCAGGCGTTGGCGCCTCAGGAGTCGACGAGGAACCCGAAGGGTTACGCTGAGGGTCTGAGCTCCCGCCAGCTCCCTCCTCTTTCTCTCGCGGCATCGCGGTACTCCCAAGGGCCGCCAAACCCGTCTTGGTCGCCGCCATGACTCCGGCTCTGGACGTCACTCTTTGTTCTGCGGCTGTGGGTTCAGCACTGCGTCTGCGCCGGAAGGAGTAAGAAAGACAACATTTTCCGCTAAAGGGGAGGGCCCGCGCAACCAGGAGGGAGGCGGACGCGGCGGGAAAGGAGAGCGCGCTAAACTCACCGACCGCAGCGAACCTCTTGAGGCTGACGAAAACGGAAGAGTCCCGGGCGCCTCCAGGACGTGCTGGGCGCGCATGCGCAGAGAAGACGAGCCCGGGCCACGGGAAGCTGCGCCCCCTGGCGTTCTCGAGTCGCTTCAGGGAACAGCGACCGCGCAGTCGCGAGCCAATCTAAGCGCTCAATGGCTTCCTGGAGATGGTGGCTCCTCCAAACACGAGTTCGAGCCGGAGTCGGAGTTGGTGGATGGGGAGGAGTCAGAGGAGGGGCCGGAGTCCGGAGAGGTTTTTATCCGCGATGATCGCGTCAGCTCGAAAGTGACCGGTGCTAGCCCGCTCCAGCTTGCGCGTCTGCTCTCTAGATACCGATTGGGATGTTGGCGAGTCACGGCGTCGCGGGGGCTGGCGTCCGACCCCTGCCCTCGGCGGGACAGCTGAACGGCGGGCGGACGCGGAGGCCGTGCTCGACTGGAGAAAGTTCTTGCAGAGTATAACGGGTGTAAGATCCTCAGGAAACAGTAAAATCAACCCTTCCCATGTCACAAAGTAACTCTTTGCCATTATAATTTCTTGCGTGTCCTCTGAAACCGAGGGACACGTGGGTCTGTGGGTTGAGCTTTTAACTTTAGGATTAGTAAATACAGTAAATGCGTTGCTTCGTATGGTGGTCACTGGCACATGTGCTTACCAAGCCCTTGAAAGGTGGCTAATTAGAATTAAGAGGTACTGTAATCTAAAGTACACAAGAGCCCTGGCTGGCATAGCTTAGTGGATTGAGCGAGTGCGGGCTGCGAACCAAAGGGTCGCAGGTTCTATTCCCAGTCAGGGCACATGTCTGGGTTGCCAGGTGGGGGCCACGTGAGAGGCAACCACACATTGATGTTTCTCTCTCTCTTTCTCCCTCCCTTCACCTCTCTAAAAATAAATAAATAAAATACACAAGAACTTAGTGTGAAAAAATAATGAAAAGTATCTCAATAATTCTTACATTGATTATTTCTTGGAATGATAATAGGTTGCATATATTGGGTCAAATAAAATACATGGTTAGACTTAATTTTGGAACCAGGAAAGTCAGTGTTCATACTCCCTGATGCTATCAGAATCAATTAGAGACAAGGATTGAATCTTCATAGGTGCTTTATTCAGATGCAGCCTATAAATCTTAACATTTCAGCTCAAGCTGACCTTTTTATAAGGAGAAGAAAGGGTAGTAAAGGGGTTTGGAAAAAAGGTTAATCGGTTTCGTTCTGAGTATTTCTTTATCTCTTGATCAACAATTCTTTATCTGCCTCACGACATTCCCTCTCTCTGGAACACAGTAGTTCAGATACCATCTACCTCACTTGCAGATGCCCTGGGCGCGAAGGTTGAACTGCTGCTCCATCTCCTGGATTCGTGTAGGTCAAACATTCCAGTTCCTGGAATAATAGCTTTAAGCTTATCAACTATGACTGAAACTAAAATCTTTAACTCCTGACTTTCCTTATCAATTTTACTTGTGTCATTTTACAGTACTTTTTAAATGTGGTTGCTAGAAAGTTTTAAATTACATATATGGTTTACGTTTTTTTTTTTTTTTTTAATTCAGTGGCATTGTGCTACGGTAGGCTGCCTTGGTGGAATGAATCCCTATTGTGGGGTTTATTTGCCTTAGGCCAGAGTTGTTGAGAGGATTAAACTACTAAAGCCCTTGAAAAGAAAGGGCTTTTAAAATGTTTGCTGCTGTTGTCTTCTTTAGACAAGTTGTTTGCTGTCTCTGAGCTGTAAATGTGGATGTAATAAAATTTATCTCATAGAAGTTACGAGAATTCAGTGAGATGATGCAGGTAACAAGCATGTAGTTCTGAGAGCCCTTCAATAAGCGATGTATTCCATGTGACAGTTGACTTGAAACTGGAAAAATCAGTGTTCAGTCTGCCTGTCATATCAGCCTATCAAGTAAGGCTAAAATCTTCAACTCCTGAGTTCTCTTATCATTCCCCCCCGTTAGTTTTTAATTATCTTTTTTTTTTAAGATTTTATTTATTTTCAGAGAGAGGAGAAGGGAGGGAGAAAGAGCAATGTGTGGTTGCCTCTCACATGGCCCTCACTGGGGACCTGGCCCGCAACCCAGGCATGTGCCCTGACTGGGAATCGAACCGGGACCGTCTGGTTCCCAGCCCGCGCTCAATCCACTGAGCTACACCAGCCAGGGCTTAGTTTTTAATTATCTTATTTCTATAAGATTAGTTTACAAACTAAAACAATGTAAGATACGTTAGTTGTGTGTTGCAATTCTTAAACAGTATTAGTGCAGTTGACAATATTGCACATTTTCCATCTAGGACCACATTTGCATATTTAAAGGAAACTTTTCCCTGTCCTTTAGAGTTACCATAGGTCCCCAATTATCTTTCCAGGGGAGTACAAACACCTATAAGACATAAAATAAAAGTTTGTTTGACATAGGTTCCAGTCCCCTTTTCTTCTACTTGGCTTCTGGGGACCCTGTCTTCCAAGTCTTGAGTAGCATCTTATATCCAGGCTCAAAGGAGTGTGAGGGAGAGGTCATTAATCACAGCTAAGGTCTGACTTAAATGTTGTACATAGTTATTTACCTTCATTTTTTGATCTACATACATATCTCCCATCCCAATCATAACCTGAAATGGTCACCAGTACACAATTTCATAAGGACTCACTTGAATCCCATTTCAAGGAGCCACCTTTATCCTGAGCAGGGCAATAAGTAATACGTGCTCCCAATGGAGATTGAGTTTCTTGACGTAGTATGACTATATTTTTCTTCCAGGTGTGATTCATCTCCTCTACCTTCCCAGAAGCCTGAGGTCTCCATGCCATGTGGAGACCTCAAAATGTACTAATCATCCTAAAATTCCTAAAAATGTACTAACCATCCATGTAACTTCCGAAACAAAAGCATGTCCATTACCACTCTGGATGCTGCTGGGTAGGCCAAATTGAGGAGTTATTTCCTTCAGTAGGGCTTCCATTACCTCCGAGGATTTCTCAGTTCTAGTAGGCTAGACCTCTACTCATCCCGAAAAGGTATCAACAGAGACTAACAGATATTCCCACCCTTGAACACTCGGCAGCTAGGTAGAGTCTATTTGCCAATTCTCCAACAGGCACTGCCCTTGGTATTGTTTCCCTTTTTTCTGATGGGGATCTGTTTTAGGATTGTTCTTCTGACACACGTGATTTTAGAAATTCTAGGAGCTGTGTGCCATGGTTTAAGATAAGTGATTCAAAACCCCAGCTCTTAGTTTCCTCCAAGTCTGCAGTCAAATATTCAGGGTTGAGCTGTGACAAGTTGAGACCAGGTATCAAAGGCATTATAAATGTTCCTTTAGCAGCCTCTTCTGCTGCTCGATCAGCTGCCAGATGGTTTCCTCTAGCTACTTCAGTGTCTTCTTTCTGATGCCTGAGGCCATGCATAACTGCCACCAGTAAAGGTACTGAGCAGCTTCTAATAATTATAAAATTTCTGCTACATGCTTAATTTCCTTTTTATTGGAAATTAATAGTCCTCTTTCCTTCCAGAGAGAACCGTGTCCATGCAAAACGAGGAAAGCATAACTTGAGTCGGTATACACACTCACTCTCATTTTGTGCGACAATTCCAGTGCCTTTGCAAATGCAGTCAGTTCAGTTTTTTGAGCAGAGGTTCCTAGAAGTAAGGACTTGGTCTCTACTACTCCTTCAGGAGTCACAGCTGCTCATCCAGCCTTTTTGTTTCCTTTGTCCACGTAACTGCTTCCATCTGCATGTAGAGTCCAGTCTGCCTCTTCTAGAAGAAGGTCCTGTAAATCAATTCTGCTATAATAAACTCCATGAATTATTTCAGCACAGTCATGCATTAGTGCAGCCGAGTCAGGCTCTGGGAGAAGGGAGGCAAGATTGAATTTACTTAGAGTTTTGAATTGCTTGGTACCTGCCCATTCTTCCAGCAATGAGCCACAAATTTCCTTTTTGCTCTACCAGGACCAACACTTGGTGGGGTGTGTAAATGGTGATAGGCTGTCCCCCCAAAACCTTTTTCAGCTTCTTTTAAAAGCTCACAAGTGGCTGCCACAGCTCTCAAGCAGGCTGGCTGCCCCTGGGATAGTATGATCTAGTTTCTTTGACAAACCTAGTAAGATTCCTTCTACCAGGTTCAACAGGACCCCAAAAAACCTTACTGCTTTTTGGCAAATCTGGGCTTTCTGTGCTGATACTTTATAGCCACAAGATGCCAAATGGTTCAAGATAGCCATAGCATTAGTTAAATGATGCATCTACATATTGTAGCAGAATTCTTCCTTGTATTTTTAGAACCTTTTTTAAGTCCTGGCTCAGGGTCTCCCCAAAACTCATGGGGGAGTTCTTGAGCCCTTGTGGTAAGACTATCCAGCAGTACTGAGTCTTGACCTGAGATTCCAGGTCCTGCCATTCAAAAGCAAACAATGGTTGAGAGTCTTGGTCAGCCAGAATGCAAAAGAAAGCATCTTTTTTTTTTAAAGATTTTTTAAAAATTATTTTATTGTTGTTCACTTACAGTTGTCTGCATTTACCCCCACCCCCAACCCCAGGCAAACCCACCTCCCTCCCTTGCTTCCACCCTCCCCCTTGGTTTTGTCCATGTGTCCTTTGTAGCAGTTCCTGAATACCCTTGTCCCCATTATCCCCTTCCCCCTCCCCTCTGGTTACTGCCAGATTGTTC
>PVJI01000651.1:0-237874 GCA_004026765.1 Micronycteris hirsuta
TGCAGATGTGGGCTGTGAATTCATGGAGACCCACTCGCAGTCACACAGGCAGCTTGCTGAGTGGGCTTCATCTCTCCCTCTGCTCTGCAGAGCGCACCACTCAATGCTTGTGTACAGGCATTCCTAATTAATAGGGGTCCTTGCTTTTAATAACATCCTATATACTTTTAATTCTGAGATGTTCTTAATACTAATGACAATTCCACTCTTAAAAGGATCTGGACAACGGGCCAGAAATGCTCTTTGGTGAATTTATTAGACATTATTTAGGCTGATAACAGTCTGTTTTGTGAATCAGGAGAAACCGAACAATTAATTCCCCAAATGTCCCCTGAGCAAGGATCACATTGGGTCTGAACAGATTGCTGCTTTTTCATTCTTTTCTCCAGTGCTTCACGTTACCTTTCTGCCTTTAAGAGTATGCCACTATATTTTAATTAAAAAAGTGTTTGCTTGACTGTAAAAGAGGGAAGATAAACATGAATCTATGTGACAATATGCTACATGACTCACATCGAATGTTCTCTGGCTTTCCTTGAATAAAGGCTTCATGACGAGCCATTGCAGGAAATACTTCAGGGCTTTCTAAGCCTAATTAGAATTTCATTAGCCTAATCATAAATTACCTGGGCTCAGCTCTGCTTGTTACCTTTTCTGTCTCAGTTTGGATTTTTACCCACAGGTTTCCTCTTTAATGTGGCAGTTGCTTGGATCCTACGTGAAGGATAGGCTTGAAATGGATGCAGTCAAGGGGCTCTCTCTCTCAGTCTGTTTGAAGTGCACCTGCAAATTGTAGGCTTAGCAGGAAGAGGAAAGGCTCAAATGCTGACCGACGCTGCAGCCTGAAGTGTTGGAGGGGAGGCACTCTAAGGGGACAGGGCTACACACTGCCTCTGCACCGAGGATGCTTTGGTCTTAAAAAATTTAGATCTCATTTTAAAAGACTGCATGCGGTCTCCTCCCCCTGATCTGAGTTTCAGGATCCACTTAGAATTAAAATAAAGGCATGAGTGAAAAATCAAGTTTAAAATGTCACGCATAAACTCATCAGTGTATGGGAACGGAAGACTACTGAGGACGGTGCATCTGGAATGCAGTGCAGTAGCTCTGAGAGTTATGTGCTGTTCAAACAAACGAACCCTGTATCACGAAGGACAATCTGCTGGCTGCTCGGAGGCTGGCAGTTCACAGCACAGTCTAAATTCACCTGAATCGGATTCACGTGCATGGAAACACCTTAATGAGAAGAATTACTATGACTGTGGTGGATGCTCTCTGAATGGGTGCCAAGACGTAGGTTGATTATTGGTGCAATGCCAAGCTTTTTTTTTTTTTTTCAATTTATGTATGCTCTTAAATCACAAAACTACTTTAGTCAAGAAGCAATTACAAATGGCTGTGGAATATTGTGCTTGTTTTTAATGTAGGTAGATCATTCTGTACTTTTAATTGTCCAGGACTTTAATTGACAAGATGTGTGGCATCCTTTCTTGCTTGGTCTGATCTGCCTTTCTGTGCCTCCAACAGTACTAGGGTAGACTGTCTCTGATACCAGTTATAGGATTGCATTGGTATCTCTCAATACATAGTTATTTTTTCAAAGTTGTTGGTATAATTGCAATCTTACATAGATTTTAGTATCCATTTAGTGTTCATATTGATGACTTCAGTTGGAATTCTAATTGCACTTAATTTCTGCCTCTTAACCCATCTGGAAAATATCATGGCATTAGATCAAGAGTTTAAACTCTTTAATTTCTCTAGCTCCTGAAGGAAAAGTTCATCTACTTTTATGATTCTCTGCCAAGGTTATGGGAATGGATTCTCTAATAATGAAGATTTTTCAAGAAAATCTTTAAACTTTTTGAAAAGCATATAGCTTATTTTAACTTCAGAAGACCTGAGGGAAATCTTGCTGAACTCTAGATGCATACCTTAGGCCAGGATGCTGACAGCTACCCAGCCATCACTGGAGTGTTTCTTTTTAAGTTCCTGCTCAGGATTGGGGAGAGACTCTTTCACTTCTAGACACTTCTTGTCATAGTTGTACCAAACTGGTGTGATAATTCAGTATCAGGTACTCTCCTTCTGCAATATTGTCCTAGTAAGTTCAGCTAAACTCAGAGTTCAGAAACATTCCTCTTCTTATGACTTAAGCATAATTAGGAGAAAAAGGCAAAAAACTAGGGATCTCAGACCAAAAAAAAAAAAAAAAGAGAGAGAACAATAGGAAGACTGGCATTACAAATACAATTAGTGCAATAAGGCTAGAATTGATCTTTTAATCAAACATTTGAACATTGAAATTTATACTGAGTGCCTACTACATACAATGTACTATATGAGGTATTGTATTGTCAGGAAAAATTGTGGGGAAAAATTGTAAATTACTGAAATGGCCCAAAAAGGAATAAGAAGAGGAGGGGGGGAGGGGGAGGAGGAGGAGAAGAAGAAGAATTGTGAGTATACTGTCTAGCACAACCTTGTGGGTTATCTCTGATTTTCATGGTCTTTTAGCAATTTTATAACTCTCTAAGTTGTAGAGAACTGATAATAATGAAAATGATTTTTGTCCATGGAAATGTTAATTAATTGTGTCTGGTGGAATGAAATTGATTATAGCCCTGTGAGTAGACCTGTCTGGCATCTAGTTGTAAATTTATTTTAGAGTTCCTTATCTGATTATATGTGTACTGTACTTTAAATCCTTCTCTGAACAGACTGTAACATCTTATTGGCCCCTCTTTAATCATTGAGTTAAATAAAATCTTTGACATGCTCACTTTATATTTGTATAAGGGCCATGATTATACTGTCTTTTAAACACTCTCTTTAACAATTTGAAAATAAAAAATACCACTCATATTTGCTCTTAAATTGTTTGCTTTTTAATTGGGGAGATGAGACATATACCGGTGACTACAAGTTGACATGCAATTCTGATCCGAGCTCTCTCAGTCAATGAGGTGTTACTATATGTTTCCAGGGTGGACTGTACTAATCAATAACTATTTGCATTTACTACTCTTTCATTTCCTTTAACTAGTTGGTTACTTGCAAGTGAGAAAATTCATGTGGCTACTGTAACCACAGAGATTGAAAAACAATTTTTAGAAAT
Organism: Micronycteris hirsuta; assembly: GCA_004026765.1. NCBI lineage: Eukaryota > Metazoa > Chordata > Mammalia > Chiroptera > Phyllostomidae > Micronycteris > Micronycteris hirsuta. The sequence continues at coordinate 3,119 of PVJI01000651.1, forward strand.
TTTTCCATCCATTATCAAAGTAAGAATTTTATTATTTAGAAAACAATAAATCATGGAAAATATCAAAAATTGGAAACAATGGAAAAGCAAGATAACAAAAACAATAGGTCACAACTCTACTACATAATGCCAACATTTTGGCATATTTTCATCTAGACCTCTTATGCTTACTTTTGCTGTTTTTGTTTTTTGTTTGGCTTGCTTCTCCTGTATAGTGCATGTAGGCTGGATAGTGGCCCCCCAAAATATCCACATCCTAATCCATGGAACATGTGAATATGTGAGGTTGCAAAGCAAAGGGGAATTGAAGCTGCAGATGGAACTAAGGAATCAATTGACCTTAAAATAGCATTATTTAGGTGGGCCTAATATGATGACAAGGGTCCTAAAAAGTGGAAGAAAGAGAACCGGAAGATGGTGTCGTGAGAACTCAGTTGCTGGAGAAGGGGGCCGCGTGCGAAAGCAGGTAGGTTCCCTCTAGGGCAGAGATTTTCAACCCATGTGCCACAGGAATGTTTAAAACCTACAATGCCTGAGTATTTAGTCAGAGGCACTGATCTCTTTTTACTCCACATTGTCAAATAAAACAAAATGACAACAGCCAACACAACAATAGCTGTCTGGTGTGAATGAATCAAAATTATTCCTATTTTTTGGTCAGATCGGCAAACAATATAGTTTTTGGTGTGCACCACAGATTTTTCGTAACTAGTTTACCTGTGCTATGAGATGAAAAAGGTTGAAAATTGCTGTTCTAGAGGCTGCAAAAAGCAAGAAAACATAATTCATAGTGGAACCAAGTAAATACTCTTCCCTGCCTCCTTTTCACCTTCAGTGCCCAGCGGGACACAACCCAGAAGAACGAGGCCGACTCTGAAGATCTGGCTAACAGTCTCACAGACATGAGCACAGAAATTGGCAACGTGACATCATTAGCCCTAAAAATAAATGACTGGTGATTGATACAGAATTCAGCAAAGCTTCTTGGGAAAAAATCTCCTTCAACTATACTGAGTGACAATTTTTAAATGCAGTTAAGACAGTGATCATCTTGGAATGAAGCCTCAGGCGATGATCGGCACAATTTTCAGAGTAAAAGAAGGTACTTTGAGGATGGACAAGTGATGCTTCACTTTGGTACCATGGTTCAAGTGTTTGCTAATTCCTACTAGGAGAGAATGAAAAATAAATTTTAGAACCATCTATATTATTTTTAATATGTTATTTATAACCTGCTGCATGGTAGTCTTTCCGTAATTCTTACTCTACAGGGCAGGCAGTGATTCCCGATACATCCTTTTGTTATCTTCCTAAAGGACTGTAATAACATATCTTTCCAGATATTTTTACAGCTAGACATCTTGGCAAAGTTGAAACATTTGACAACCATAGTCAGAATTCCTGTACCTGAAGTGCGCAGGCCAGGTAAACCATACCTCTTCCTCTTGTCTGAATGTGCTACACTAAACAGTCACATCTTGATTTTGTACTTTCAGAGTCTAGTCCTTGAGCAAGAATAAAATGATGCAATGAGTTGGGAAAAAATGTGAACTTTTTCAATGAGCTATTTCTCAGATTCCCTAGATTAAGCAGAAAGGAGGCTTTAAGCTTTTATGCCAATTTGAGTAAAATAAAGAAGCCTTGATTTTAGATATGCAGGAAAAAGTAAAACTGGGGAAAAAAATGAACTCAAAGATCCAAGCATAATGTTAATTATTACATTTTAACTTTTCCACTTATTAAAAGTTTCTCAGCTACTACTTCATTATTTCTTTTACTTGTTTAACAGGTAATTTTATTTAATGAGCCATTGAAGGTGGATCAGGAGAGGTTGAAGTGTTTTTTAGGGGATTTTGTGGGCTGGAAGGTGAGCTCATGGGAGACAGCCCTTTAGAAATGATGCTCAGCATTCAATAGCAAGAAGACAACTGAGTGAAAAGTGTGTCATTCTAGGATGGAGTTGGCCCTAAACTCTGATATGAGCTGGTATAAAATTAGAAAAGGAAAGCATTCAATGTTGACCTAGAAAGACCGAAGAAAGGTTATAATTTCATTACGATACGTATTTTTTAATGAGGTAAGTTTTATATGGGATTACAAGGAAGATGGGGGCCATTACAGATATTTATTGAAACTATTGGGAGTAATCAGGAAGAACACCGAATAAAATGGCAACAATTGCTCAGGAGCTAGCCAGCAGTTGCTCTGCTTTGTTTTCCCAAGGTAGAGACATTTGCTTAGAATGAAATGGATTTCGAAATAATCACTTTCATCCTGAATGAGTCTACCCAGAAACAAGATGCTATTAAGCCATCAATGCAGCCCCTCCCTGTTGCTCACCTAGGTATTAAAACAAAATGTTTGCAAACCAAAGACCTCATTTTCCGGAAAGGCCTGTACGTTAACAACCTTGTTTATGGAACCTCAATTTGCAAACACATAAATATTTACCTAAAAACTTAAGTTCCTAAAATATCAATGGTTTGGAGATAAAAGATTGAGGACCATGATGCTATGTAAGGAAGTATATTGGAAGGCTGCTTTGGACATGTAAATTTGCAACAAATAGTATCTGAATCCGTAGTTATTTCAACATTCAATTGTGTGACTACATTAAGTATTCTAATTCCCCATTCTTGTTTTGCATATGTAAATATGGTATTTTGTACTTGTGGAGTTGTTTAGATAATTACAGCATTGGAGTCTGAGCTCAAAAATGAAATCTTTCAAAGGCACAATTGGCTGAGAAAAAAGTGGAACAATTTTTTTTCTATTTTTGCTTTTTTGGATTCTGAGAAAAAGAAAGCTCTTTTGGTCAACTTAAGTTGTTACTGCTGACCTTCCACAGTGAAGTGGCAGTTTGTGGAAGCTGAAACTAATGAGTCAAGAAGAAAATAAATAAATGGTGATTAAAAAAAGAAAGTAAGAGTAATGTGGAAAGATGCCACATGGTGCGTAGGTAGCAAATGCTTATGCAGTTTCAGGGGGCTTTGTACTCTAGGGAAGGTATAGGTCAATGATTAAATGACTCGTTGATTTATTCAATAAATATCTGTTGAGCACCTAATAGGTGACAGGCACTCTGCAGGGTGCTGGTAATTTAGTAGTGAACAAGGCAGATGAAACTCAGGCCTAGTTGGAGACGACCCAGACAGGATCACTGAAGTCTCGAGGCCAGGATAGTGCAGTTGCCGTGCTGACTAGGAGGGCAGTACATTTCTCAGTTTCTATTGCATTAGTCTAAATGAAGCTTCTTATTAACCAGACAAGGGTCTGAAAAGGCTTTGGAACCTTGCATACCTCGTGGCTTCCTTGGGACTGGAGACTACATTCAGAGAGTTATCCTTCTGAGTATACTTTGATGATCCAGGTCTGGGGTTTCTCAAGCAGGGTTAGACCGTTTATACCAATAGTTAACAAATATTTATGTAGCTTCTTATAGGTTCCAGGCACCATGAAGATAACAGTGACAAAATATTTAGACTTTACCCTTATGTAGTTTTGAGGCTTGTGAAGGAAAGACATTAATCAAATAATAACAGGAACAAAAATATTATTACAAACTGAGATCAGAAGTTTAAGGCTCTGTAAGACAGAACCAAGCCTCTCAATTGTGCTAGGATCTGAAGAATAGAATTTAGTAGGGGAGTGAGAGAGAGAGGAGTGTTCCAGAAATAGGTCGACTTATGAGAATTCCTCAGGTTAGAGAGAAAGAGAGCTGTAATGGTTGAACTGCAGAGAATGTTGGCAAGAGTGATAAGATTATAGGCGGGGTAGGCAAGCAGGTAGCTACAAAGAGAAAAGGAGAATTCTCTTAATGCTAACAGTTGGGCTGACGGTGGTTCCAGCAAGTATACAAAGTGGGGAGTGAAGGGGTGCTGAAGGGGAGGGGAGGCCTTAGATACATTTTTTTTCATAGTTAGGTTAACATTAGACAGACTTAATAAATAAGAGCGGTTTGTTATAACATTATAAATTCAAATGCATCAGGACACTATTACAAAATATGTGCACCATTGGTTTATCCATGTCTAGTTACTTTTCATGGGCATTAAGACATGATGTGATAATACATTTCTTGTAATCTAGCATAGTGCCTGCTTGGAGTATGCACTAAAAAAATTGCTGGTTGATTAAGTTCAATTTAATCAAAATAATTACTATGCTATAGACTACAACCTCATGAAGGCCTTCTATGTATGATGAAAATCCAGGCATGGAATGTGGGAAAATAAATGGGAATCACAACTAAATAATTTACATATTCATCTCAAAAGCTGAATTGCCCAAGTCCTGGAGAACAGATTTATTTTTTCAATCACTGATATCTTTGGATAATTCAGAGGCAATTTCTTACATTGCAGCATGAGACTTTATAATTGCAAGAATTCTGTCTGCACAATCTAAAAAAGGTACATCTGATGTGAGGAAAAACTTCAAAGTCATTGAAAGACAAGATCCTACATGTTCTCATGAGTGTTTTGTACTGTAAATTCTAGTATCAAGACTAGTATTCTGACTTAATAACAAATCCATTTCTGGTTTTGGTCGGGTTTAAAACAACAGAGTATAAACTGGCGTCCATGCAACCCTGGACGCACACAAGACTTTGCAGGGCACAGAGTCATGGATGCTTTTAAGGGAATCAATTTCCAGAACCTCAGCTTCTACGTGGACTCTTTCCTAAAGCTAATCTCCCAGAGAGAATGGCTGCGGTGGGCCAGTTGTCCTCGCCACCTGCCTTGCACAATCACTCCGTTCTACACCAGCTAATTGTGCCTCTCACCCACCTCTCATCTCACCACAGTGAACAGCAGCGATGTGCAGACTGCCTGGGCTCCTGGGGGAGGCCCCTGCAGGCCGGAGCAGAGGGACCCAGATGAGAATTGCTGATGCACACAGCACTTTATTTCCATATCATTTCAGCAACAAACTCATGTCTCTCTGTCTGAGTCTATCTCACAAGGAATTTGAATTTATAGGTAAGGAAGAATGAGATGTGATTTATCATGCTTATTAAAATAAACATGGAAGTCAGACATTTTCTGTTGGAAACTAAGTCTGATTTGGTTGATTGGCTTGACAGTGAAGACAAGCTTTGCCAATTAGTTCGGTGGCAGACATTTTCTATAAATCATTCTGCAGGAAACCTGTTTACTTAATGTTTAAAATATTTCATTAGGGCTAAATCATTTTCCTAGCGAGAAGTTTAGGGGACTCGTTTCCATCCTCGGGGCTGCCACACATTCTCTTATTCCCATCAGCTAATATTTTAAATTCATGAGCTTTGGAGAACCTACATAGCCCCTCTTACATTTTTTAATTGACTTTGAAAACTTTTACTGTAAATTTAAATTATTGAAGAGGAAGTATTTGCCAATATATTTTATATTGATACATGCTTTAAACATATATTTGTCAAAACTTTGGAGCTGAAAGTTTAATTTAATAAATTTATAGAAAATGTCTGCCATCGAACTAATTGGCAAAGCTTATCTTCACTGTCAAGCCAATCAACCAAATCAGACTTGGTTTCCAACAGAAAATGTCTGACTTCCATGTTTATTTTAATAAGCATGATAAATCACATCTCATTCTTCCTTACCTATAAATTCAAATTCCTTGCGAGATAGACTCAGACAGAGAGACACGAGTTTGTTGCTGAAATGATATGGAAATAAAGTGCTGTGTGCATCAGCAATTCTCATCTGGGTCCCTCTGCTCCGGCCTGCAGGGGCCTCCCCCAGGAGCCCAGGCAGTCTGCACATCGCTGCTGTTCACTGTGGTGAGATGAGAGGTGGGTGAGAGGCACAATTAGCTGGTGTAGAACGGAGTGATTGTGCAAGGCGGGTGGGGAGGACAACTGGCCCACTGCAGCCATTCTCTCTGGGAGATTAGCTTTAGGAAAGAGTCCACATAGAAGCTGAGGTTCTGGAAATTGATTCCCTTAAAAGCGTCCATGACTCTGTGCCCTGCGAAGTCTTGTGTGCGTCCAGGGTTGTATGGACGCCAGTTTATACTCTGCTGTTTTAAACCTGACCAAAACCAGAAATGGATTTGTTATTAAGTCAGAATACTAGTCTTGATACTAGAATTTACAGTACAAAACGCTCATGAGAACATGCAGGATCTTGTCTTTCAATGGCTTTGAAGTTTTTTCTCACATCAGATGTACCTTTTTTTAGATAGATTGTGCAGACAGAATTCTTGCAATTGTAAAGTCTCATGCTTTAATATAGGGAAAGGCTTCTGAGTGATCCCAAAGTTTCATTGATTAAAAAAATTTGTTCTCCAGAACTTGGACATTTTATAATATTTTCACTGGTCATTTGTATTTGAAGAAATAGTTTAAATGGAAATTTTAGTGAGCGCTGTGTTTCTCATAGGGATTTACTTTGCTATGTAGAAACCACCTAACCTGCGATAACTTTCTGGCATTGCAGCATGAGGACTACATTGTAGGATGCTTTGAACTACAGTTCACGTCTCAGAATGCTTGGGAGCGTGAGCTAATTGTTTCGATAGATGCAAGGATGAAACCACTCAGGAGGAAACGAATGGGCCCAGTGTGTTCTGTGCATAGTCATCACATCCTTCAAACCGGCATAGACTGGTCGTCCGTAGATGCATGTTGGAGCTGAAGAACATCGCTACGGGGCTGCAGACTTCTTCCCAGAAAAAACATCTGATGATGTTTTTACATCGTTGCTAAATAAGAAGTGGGTATTTTATCTGAGAGCAAGTGTTACCTCATCTTCATCATGACTGTAAAAATACAAAAAATTTGTATGAGTGACAAAAATTTTTCTAAATAGATAAAAATTTAAATGGCTTTTATAAAATGCATTACACAACTATTACATGCTCATTGAATAAAATTTTTAGATTCAGGTAAGAAAAACAAAAAGAGATAAGTCATGATGAAGGAACATTTCCTAACGTTTTGTTATTCTCATGATGGTCAGAAGGTCAGAGACCTGAGATGTTAATAACAAGGTCTAGAAGGGTAAGGCTGAACCCATTAGATAAGGCTTTATAGGTGGTTAGATTTTACGGGCTTATAAAGGCTCTATTCTTTCTCCCTCCAAAGGTTTTTAACTGGTTGCCAAGTTAGGAAAAGCAGCTAGAACGCAAAGCATTTAACCCTGAGGAAAACGTGCTAAAATAATGCTTTCAGAGTTTTAAGAACCAACGATATCCTTTCTCTCCTTGCTGAATCTTATGGGAGCTTCGCTTTTCTTGAGGATGTGTCGATGGTTTTCTTCCTTTCTGATCTCCAGGAGGAAGCTGTTTTTAGCTGAGGGCTGCTGCTTTGCCTATCACTGCGGTGTGTAGGACGCCTGGTAGAGAAGGCAGCTGGAGAGGAGGAAGTCGGAAAGTGACTGCGTGTAAAGGAGAGAGCTCTGGAATAAAAAGAGAATGTTCTAGGACTTCCGCACTCAGCAAGTGCAGCTTTTTTTTTTTTAGGCACAGCAGCCTAGGACACCCCCTGGGTGATTTCATTTGTTTGGTGTTCTGGGGAGATCTGATTTATTTGTACTATTTCAATGATATTGTGAGGTTAAAAATATGTTTCCTTGTGCATGGTAATTAACAACCGTCTGCAGAATGGAATATTCCAAGGCTTAGAGAATGCTAGACATTTTATTGCTGCAGCCAGCAGATGGTGTTAGTGTACTATAAAAAAGGAGATAAACAGGGCTTGGTGGAGCTGGGAGGTTCAGTTTCGTTTTGCTTTGTTATTTAAGCTTGACAATACCCATCTATATATTCTGTAGGTATAGCATGTTTGAGCCCAGTCTGATCCTGAACTTGTTTTATGATGATATCATTATTTTTTACTGTTACAAATTAACTGTCGGTTTCAATCTACCCCATTTTTCAGCTGCCTTCGGGGATCATCTTGTCAGTTATGCAGCTTTCCAATTTTATGGCTGAGATCGAGAATGATTCCTTAAAGGCACATGGGAAACACACTTTGTCTTTAGAATGAAATGTGGGAAAGTGGCTATGAGTTTTGCTATATGACAATATTGTTGGCATGCAGGAAAAATAGATAAGGGCAAACCACTAAGGCCCTTGTTCAGCTGGAAACTTGAATGTCTCGACATTTACTCAGGTGCAATCATTCATGGAAGTATTGATAGTGACCTCCTTGAAATGGAGTTAGGTGAGTTCCAATGTTATCCTACAGAGTTATGTCCAAAATGTGAAATGTAAAGGGGAACTTGTGGGCAACTGCAATGCTTCCAGATCCATAGGAAATTCTTTCACTGAGACATAATGTATCATATGAAGTCATTCGTAATTCTTCACATCTAGTGCTATTGAGTTCCTACTAGGTGCTTGCTCTTGTTTCAGGTACTAGAAAGTCCTTGCGAACTCATTGAGCAGAAACTTGATTGCTCCTAATCTTTTCTTGACGTTTAAGGGCAAAAAGAGATTAAGATTCTCCTCTTTATAGAGTTGGCAGAACACCACTGATTGATGGCAAACTTGAAGGAGAAAAGGGTCATATTCCAACTTGTCCCAGTCAAAGATTTCCATCAGCAACACATTGTCATAAATCTGTCTCTGAATTCTGCTTCCAGCTCACACACTCTCTAAGGATTTGCTGAGAGATGGGGAGAAATCCCCAAAGCCAATATTATAGGCTAACTTGTTTTTTCAAATGTTAAATAGACCGAGTGAGCATGGGTTCAGGCCTTCTGCCAAACTATGAGTCTACAGAAAGTTTATTCCTCTAACTTTCGAAGTAATGTGACATCTGCTCCTAGAATTTGCCAGTTTTTATCAGGATTAAATAACAATGGTTATCCTATAGCATGCTCAATATGGGCCAGGCCCTTTCTAGCTATTATTTCGGTCTTTATAACCCTTATTCAGGCAAGGCATTATTATACTCTTTTTACATATAAGTGACACAAGGGGTTGATTAAGTTGCTTGGTTAATAGCCAAACCTGGAATTTGAGAAAGGTCTGTCCATGCTCCTTCCACCTTGCCGTAGCTCCCTCTCTTCTGGGTGTTGCTTAGAGCAGGTATGGAAGAGAGATACAGACTGTGATCCCAAGAGTTGCGCTGAGAGCATGACAGATGTAAAGATGTCAAGCAGAAGATATCATATTCAGGGCCCTGAAGGGTCCCATCATATGGTCTGCAGAGCTTTGCGATGTTGGGAAAATCAGCAGACATGGCCTGGAGGTTCAGCCAGCAGAAATGGGGCGGCTTGTTTTGAGCCAAGGCTTCAGAGCAGTAGACAGACTGTGGAGTTAAAGGCAGGCAAACAAAGCACTGTCAGGAAGACCACAGCAGGAAAACCTTTGCTTGAATACAGGATATAGAGGAAGGATAGCACTGCATCCGTCTTTCAGCTCTACTCTCCGGCAAAGATAACAACACGACCAGCAGAAGCATTTTGAAACTCAGACAGCCACCGCTGTTTATTTATAGAGAGAAAGTGCACAAGGTGGGATAAATGCACAGAAACCCTTTGAACACGAAGCGTAGTGCAAATGGGTCTACTATTGATTCTTAGTGGAAATGTTCATGTCTGCCTCACAACAAATATTACTCCTGAGACCACCTTTAACAAAATATTTAGTCTGACCTCTCCAGACTGCATTTACAAGCTCATTTCTCTCTTTATGTTTTAGGGATTTTCGCTGAGCTGTAAGTAGGTGTTGTGCAGCAGTCCCAGAAGACTTTCACAAGAGAGTTTCGGACAATAGAAAATAATCCTACATGATTGTGCAGTGAGTTCCATTGAAAGGTACCTTAGAGATACTGTAGGAGAAGAATGAGAAACTAAAGGAAGTTAACATAAAGGGACATAAAAGGCACATTAGGGTTTAAAATCGGCCGGTGTGGCAGACCTTAGAATGCAGGAAGCAAATCTGTCAGACACCGGCCCACTTGACTCCGTTTCCATCTGCACGTGACTGAATCTGTGGTGACTGTGGACATGGCCAAGCGTGGAGAAACACTTAGGGCAGTGTAAGAAATCCATTAGAATCGTTAGATCTCTTCCGAGCTAGCCAGAGTAATCAAATTGATGTCTAAGTGGAAACCAGTTTAGCTGCCGATCTTACTTACCTGTCATATGAGTTGAAAAAAAAATCGTATGCAAGATTCACTCACAAATGCCTTTTAATGTTCTTTAAAAACATTTTATTCATCTCCAGTCAAAAATGGCTTCATATTTGTGTTATTAAAGGTTGTTTTTCAAAATGTATTGTGACTTCATTTTAATAGCCCGTGATTTCAGATTACGCACAGAATGGTTCGGAATTGAGTCATCCATGACTATAATATAAGTGATACAAAAAAATAAAATAAAATAAATCAGGCTGCATATTTATTTGATTGCTCTGAGTTCTCAGTGCATTATCTGGATTGCCTGTCCACTTCTGTCTGGGTTAGTGTCAGAAGTTTTCAATTGCAAGTCCCTCCTGGGCAGGACTGATGTCGTCTCCATCACTTTGAGAGCCCCAGGCTCCTTATCCAATAAGTATTTCTTGAGTACCCATTATGGGGCAGGAGTTCTTGGCTGGCACACAATGCTCTTCCATCTGCATAAATAAATATGTGCAGGGAATCAAAGCTTCTTTCTTTTTTATTCTTTCTGCAACATTGTCTCTCCTATCTCCCAAGGCTGTAGAGAGAAGAAAGAGGAATATCTGGCATGTTGTTGTTTTTTGAATCTTGAGTTTTCAATTCAAAGCTAAGGCTAATGATGTTGGTACAATGGTTCAGTCTTAGGGGGCTTGCATTGTGTGCTGTGTGGCAGATGTTTGGTTGTTTGGCTTCCTTCCTTCCTTCCTTCCTTCCTTCCTTCCTTCCTTCCTTCCTTCCTTCCTTCCTTTTTTCCTTCCTTTTTTTAATTGTTCAAGTACAGCTGTGTCCATTTCCCCCTTTCTTTCTTCCTTTCCTTTCATGATTTTGCTTTAATTTCATAGTCAGAAAACGAAAACAAAGCATTACCTTGAAATCACCCCCCCACAATCACTGCTGCTCCATTATGTCTCCGGGCCACCCACCAACATCTGGGAAGTACTTTTGGTCATTGAGCTACCTTGAGCCTGTAAACCACAAGATATTCGCAGAAGATCTAGGGGAACAGGAGCTCAAATTATCGATTGCTATCTTTAGATAGATACTGAAGGTCTATCAATCTTGAGAGCCTCAAATGTTCAAAACTCTGGCTGTGGAAATGTTGGCGAGGCTGTATGGACATCTGGAGTTTTTGTCTTTTGTGTATCAAACCACTTACATTAGTACAAACTATTATATTTTTAGGTCCTTTGATCACCTATTCTGGACAATGTTGACAAAGGTAGGAAATGAAGGACAGCCATCCATCTGTATCTGCAAGTTATTGGTTTCAGGACAACCTCTCCCTTACTCAAATCTGCTGATGCTCAAGTCCCTTATATAAAATGGTATAGTATTTGCATATAACCTACGCATATCCTCTTGCGTTCTTTAAATCATTTCTAGATCCTTTATAATACCTAACACAATCAGCCTTTGGAGTGACAAATAATTGTATTCTCAGACTCATGACCTTGCCACAAACTTTTGGCCCGAAGCACCCACTGTTATCTTATTGCTGTGCTGCTCCTGCCATGTCAGGAACGGTCAAGTTCAAATCACACTGGGTCCTGAGGAATGTCCTCATCAGGGAGGTGTTCAGGTTTACTACTTATGCACACAGACTTCAGAGATAGGCCACCTGAATTCCAATCCTAGCTTTGCCCATTTTTCACTGTGTAAACTTGAGAAAGTCAATTACCCTTTCAACCTCCATTTTTCATCTATAGTAAATGGATAATAGTAACAGACAACATTTATTTAAACTGTTTCCATGTGCCAGATCCTGTGTTCAATGTTTAACATGTACTAATTAATTATACAACAACCTGTGAGGTGGGGATTATTTCTAACACTCATTTTACAAATCAAAAAAGTAGAGGAAAAAACCCAGAAATACGTTTTCTGGGGGTACAAAACTAGTAAATGTTCCTGCTGTGTTTCAATCCCACTGACTAGTTTGTGTTCTGGAAGTGGTAACACTTATACTGGCTTTGAACCCTTAACTGTGCGTAGCATCTTTGAACCTGAATAAATGTCAGTGAATTCTGTTAGCAAGGAGGCTACACTCTGGCTTTAGTGCTTTTGTCCACCTAGTTTTCAATTCGCTCAATTGAATTTCTGCAGGGGCAAAATTCTGTTAGGAGACTGAGCTCAGCCTCAATACAGAGGTGAATTTGTATTAATGCCAATTTAGAAAACCAGTCTAATCTTAGATTCCTGTAAACTCTGGAAGATTTTAGTAAGGTTTTACCCCTTCCCTTCGTCCCCACATTTCTTTCCTTCTCACTTTGTGAATATATTTTAGAAATATTCACTGATTATTCTCAACTAAACACAAATATTAAACAAAGTCTTACTCTTGTGCACCAATAATAAAACCAAAAGTTGCCATTTACTCCATAAATCAGGATTCTAATCTCCATAGATGATCTATCAACTTGATCTGAGTAGGAACAACACCGTACTGACTGATCCCCAGTATTCTCTCTGCAGAAGGTCAGGTCACAATTGTGACTGCGAGATTGCCCACTAAGCCCCAATATAAATAGCAGTGAATTGGTCAGACTGACTGACAGCTTCTATTGCCCCCAGGGTAAAACATGTTTTGAGGGAAGGGTCAGTGAAAGCTAATTATAACTTGAGGGTATTGCCTTGATTGTATGAGGCCAGGGTTAGAATCCCTTGCAAGTTTTGCTCTACTTTTCGGAAACAATTTTGGGGTGTGTGTGGATGGAGCCAGAGAATTAGGGAGAATGCCAGAAGGAGCCTTGTAATAGCTTACAGCAGTCCTTTGACCGGAAGTCCGCCTGCCATTTTCCTCTCCTCTGCTGGGCCTTGGTTTGTGAGTTTTTTTTTTTTTTCACTGCCTCTTCCCTGTCACAGAAAATGTGGCTTTCCTTATCTGTAAGGTGTCTTAATTCAGTGGAAAATAGAATTGAGTCCACTGCCCACTCCCTGTTCCAGGAATGTTTTTCTCAAAATAGGAAATATATAATATGTAGGCTGGATGACTAGAATTAGATTGGATCAGTATGAAACAGGGAGATTTGTTTGCTTCAGAAAAAAATCTCCCACTGCCTTGTCTGGCTGCCGAATCCAGGACAAATATCTGACTCAGAGGTGTAAAAATCAAACCATTCTGGGTGGATTATTATAATGATGATCCTCCCCATGGATTCCTATGTGCCCTTTTGACAAAGCCTTTTGTGGCCAAACTGGTGTTTCTAGTTAAGATTTTGAAACCATTACATTTAATGCCTCCTCTTCTTGATTAAGTCAAAAGAAAAGAAATGGACTTTCCTATAGAGATAGGCAAATCTTTTCTTTCTTTCTCTCTGTTAATAATGAGTTCAACTATAAAGTCTGTCTGTTCTCAGACATCCACATGAAACTAATCACCTCAAAATGAAGAGGAAGAAAGTTGGAAGTGCAAAATTTTATGTCCAAGGTTTTTTTTGTTTGTTCGTTTGTTTGTTTTTGTCTCTTCAAAACACCCATCTGGGTGAAAACTACCAAATTTATTGCTATCCAGCCTCAGATTCTTATTTCCTATCTACCTGTTGGATAATAAAAGCTCAGACCTGTTCTGATGATTTCAGTATACCACAGAGCAACAATAAAGATGCATGCCGCTCTCCCTCCAGCAAAATGTCTGGGAGGAAAGAAGGAAAAATGCTTCATAGCATGTTTGGAATTTCTAGTGCCTTTAATTGAGAAACAGGGAGGGTCAAAAACCAAGGCCGAGTGTAGATTCCTTACTGGGCGAGGATTTCCGTGTATCAGGACTCACAGAATGCCAATAAAACTTGCACCTTAGGGAAGATTTTTTTTCCTATTCCCCCAACTCTCTCAATTGAGAACTTCATTCTTCCATTACAAAAAGAATTGTGCTTTGTGATTGATAAAGTCTATTTTGTTTCTTCTTCAAGCCGAATGTTAAAGTTCTGCCTTGTGCCCTTAACTTAATGGATATTCTCAGAACCGGCAGCTTTTCTTTCATGCAGGAAGACGGACTAATTCTGAATTAAGAGCACCAAATAGGTTAAGGGTGCATTATGTCAGAGGCTGTGGATTGCTAACAAGCAAAGGAAGCACAAGTCATCAGGTGGAATACAATTAAAGGCAAGTGGGTAAGATTGCCAGCCATTCCATCTCTGTGACTTCCCCTGTTGCTGCCAACGGTGGCCCTTTTCAGTCTGTCTAAAATACGACAGAGTCTTAGGTGTGCTTTTAATTTCCGAGTGAATCACAATTAGCGGGTATAGTAGATGCTGTGGGTGTCCTCCCTGGATCCCTTTACCAGGCCCATCCACCCTTTTTTGGCTACTGTGAGTATTGGTTGCTAATGACCCATGACTGGACCCCCACTCCTCTTCCACAGAATTGCTGATGCCAGCTGCGTCTCCCGAGAAGTTATGATCCACCAACTAGAACCAGGCAGTGAGTGATGGATATGGAGCTACAAATGGTGGGCCGCCTCACATCAAAGGAGAGGGTCATCATTATTTTTGTGATGAGATCCCATGGAGCAGGTAAGGCCCAGCCTGTATATAGGACCACGTCTTTGCTCAGCCCTCTCCTGCTTGTCATACCTCCCCACAAGAGCTTTCCTTGAAAAGCTCTTCAATAACTTGAAGAACCCCTTCAATAACTTCACACACGAGAAATACCGTTTTAGGCTTTGATTCTAGGATGTCCACACCTATGACAGTGAGTTTGCCCATGTGTTTTAACTTATTTTGTGCTGATGTATTATACAATACAATATAATTGTTAACCAGAATTCCACGGGAAAAATAAACTGTTCTCTCTGAATTGTTGAAGTCTGTTCTATTAACCCTTAATAAGCCTTTGTAACAGAGGAAAAGTTCCTTCAGTTCAGTAGCGTTCTCTGTGCAGCCTTTATCCACCAGCCTACACAGGAGCATGGTTGGCAAAAGGTTGGAAATTTGAACTCAATGACTGATTTCTACTCCTTCTAATTTTAGGTACTTTTCTAGTATTAATTCTATTTATAGCACTGCTTCCAAAAGCTCGGCTTTTCAAGTTAGAACGATGTCCTGCCACAATAGGAATAATTATTATGGCCCTAGTTTGTGGTAGTGATCTGGGAGACACAAGAAAAGATTTTCACTTGGAATCAAACAGTACATCCAAGTCTGCAATGGGGCGTATTTTCAGGGTCCTCTGTAATTAGAAATGTGATTGTGTAAATGTCTGAAAATTTGTACTGGCTTTAGAGGAATTGGCCTGGAGCCCATTCCAATCCAGAGCAAAAAAAAAAAAAAAACCAAAACCCACAAAATTTGAAGGTCTCTTTGTATTGTTATGGGCTCGGGTGTGAAGGTGGGCTGATTCAGCACCGGGATGAATGGTGATTCTAGCTGACAGGAGCAGTCCTCGAGGAAATGTCAGGTTGACCCTGCTGCTTAGTAAACCAGAGCATAAATAGAGGTGATGAGAAAGGACATAGGGAACAAATATTTTAAAGGCATTATTTATGTTGGGTGGGAAATATACATGATTCCACAGTGGAAGTGTGAATCCTTCACAGACATCAAATCTGTGCTTTGAACCAAATGTATTGTCCAAATATGCTGACTGATGCACTGAATTGGATGTTACTGATTCTCAATATAATATTTTGGGCTAAAAAATTAGTTATTTGTTTCCACCATGCTATTGCTTATTTATAATCAGTATCTTTTAATTAAATCTAAAACATTCTTTTTTAAAGCAAGCAGGTGCTTGCTATTTTCTATTTAACCATCTGATGTTTATTTTGGTTTAATTTCCTAATGTTCACAAGTGATTTTTGCTGTATTTGGAGGATCTAAAGTTGTTAGCATTTAATCTTTGAATGGGATGCATCCATTTGAAGATCAGTACTAAAAAATCAGGTAATGATTTTTAATATTATATAATTTATAACTGATGTGTAAAAAAATCACAGAATTTTATGTTCTAAGACTTTCCCCAGGGATTCTGTTTCAAAAAACCTACTGCTTTTTAAGGAAATATAAATGATTTTCTTGTTGAATTTCCAAAAAAAAAAAAAAAAGGTGGGAACTTGTCATTCATTATCAAGAAAGTAAAGATGATTATTCAAAATCTTTTCCCACTTGCTATATAATTATCATGACACTCCAAAGGGTTAGATATCATAAGAAGCATCTCTGAAAGTAGGTACTTTATATCCTGTTTGATAAAAAGGAAGCAAACCTTAGTGAGTTGAGAGAAAAAGAATTAGCCCTGGCTGGTGTAGCTCAGTGGATTTCTCACTGGCCTTCGAACGAAAGGGTAGCCAGTTCAAATCCCAGTGAGGGCACATGCCTAGGTTGCAGGCCAGGTTCCCAATGGGGGGATGCATGTGAGGCAACCACACATTGATATTTCTCTCCCTCTCTTACTCCCTTCCTTCTCCTCTCTCTAAAAATAAATAAATAAATAAAATCTTTTTAAAAAAGAGAAAAAGAATTACTTCAGAAAATCTGAATTATTCCCTACTATTTTCCCTATGGCCTTCATGCATTTTATAGCTGTGTCTGTCTAAATGAAAAATCTGTTAAATTTTTGAAATCAGGAATGGTGGTACTGACAAAATGTTTGTCTAAAATTGTATTATTAGGAAAACTGGAAATATAAAAATGGACTTCAAATTTTACATTTTAATGTACTGTTAGAATGTTTTATTTTCTAACTTTTGTATTTGTAATATTTATTAAAAAGAAAATCAATGGAATTAGAAATTTAAAAATCTCATTAGAATAAAATACTGACTAGCTCATATATCTCTAGTAGCATTTTTCTAGGTTAGTAGGGTAAGAAATTAGTGGTAAGAGTACTCATAGAGTGACTTTATACTTTCTGATTTGGTTTAATCAATTGATTTAAAATTTAATGATTTTCTCTTTTTTTTTCTTTCTTGCCCATTTCTAGAAATGAACTATAATTATTTGAACTGAAGCTATAACTTTGCTATCAATCTCTTATAGGAGTTTAACCAAGCAATTGTTTGACAGATAAATAATTTTTAGGTCGTTAAGCAAATTGATCACCTGTGAATAAGTAAGTATTTTTGTAGATACACATATGGGTGATGTATGAAAAACAGACATGGATATAATGGAAGCATTAAAATAGTTAAACCTCAATTATTTTTGTCCATAAGAAAAGCAAAGGTAAGCCAAGAGACAGATACTTCAGAAATGACCTGATATAGTAGCATGCATTTTATAATTGTTAGAGCATGTTTTTCCATAATTAAAATGTTTAAGACTAACATCAAAGTTAATTTGTATTCTCTGAGTTTCCACCAACTAATGATATAGTGGGTCCGTACAAAAATGGTCAGTGTTGGAGGTCAGACCATCTAGAAATAAAACTTTAATTTTATGCAGTTAATTTACTAAGTGAATAAACCATGTCTCAGTAATTGAGAATTATCTCCGAGCAGGAAAAAAAAAATACAAAAATAGGATAGCTACAAAACAAAACAGTTCAAAAGTCCTCCAGTCTTTGTAACATACAATAGTAATTATTTGATTGGGTGCATATAGTATTTGCTAAATTAAGTCATGTGGATTCCCAAATCATGTAATATGAAATCTGCTGTGGCTGTACTGAGAATGAAATTGCATATTAGCAAGTTACCATATCTTTTGGACTATAAGACATCCCCCAAATTTGAGAGGAAAATGGGGTTGCGTCTTATAGTCTGAATGTAGCTTACCTGGCTCGCCTTGGTGAAACATTATGTTATGTATGTTATTAAATATTTTACCACATTTTTTGCTTCAAAATTTTTTTTCTGTTTTCCTCCTCTAAAACCTAGGTGCGTCTTATAGTCTGAAAAATACTGTACCTGTTACCTTTCCTCAGTTTTCCTGGGGGCCATCCCTAAGATGTACAGGGTTCCAGGCAAATCTTTTTTTGTAAGATTTATGTCTGTACAAAAATTTTGATTTAAAAAAGTGTTATAAAATTCATGGGCCTATGTAAGATATGGTAATTTTCAATAAAGCTTTTGAATAATGGATAAAGTAGAACTATGTTGCATTTGTTTATTATAGAATCATTGCACATAAATATTCTTCTTAGTAGCTAGTAGCTAGGCACTGTATGTTCTTGTTCTTTATTGTCAAATGCATGGTTCGTGGCTAATTTCATATCTTTCAGCATGTGAGAAAAAGGTAGCAATGCTGTTATTATCCACAATGCCATGGCACTTAGGATTCTGTTTAAATTGAAACAGTATAGATCTTGCCTAGTAGTTTCTAACACCATTTACTTAATGCTGGTTACATCATTACTCATGAGGCTGTATCATTCATCATGTCATGAACACTGGTTTTCCATGACTGTCTCAAAAGTTGTTACTGTGCTTAGCTGATGATGACCACAAATGCAAGTCTTATCTAATTCATACAGGAAAATGTAAATAATAAATTATTTTCTGGTCATGTCAAATTTAGTGTTCAGAATTTTATAGTATCAACATAGAATGATACATCCTCCAATTATGTCTTCTCTTGAACTTCTTAGGCAGATGGCCTTCTTAGAATATGACTTGTTTTCATGCTGGCTTTACCCCACCTTCTACCACCTCCACCAGGAAGATAGGTGAGAACCATAGGAGACAAGAAGAGAGGCTCCATTTGTTCAAGGAATTTCCATCCCTTGTCCAGTGTGGCTTAAGACCAGCCTGGCAGAGAACAACACCAGCATGTGATGTAAGACAAGAGAGGTCATGGATCAGAAGAATCACTGGAAATAGGGAAGACAAAAGTCTCGAAAACTCTTGGAGAAGGGTGAGGTAACCCTGGGAAAATAGCCTAACATGTGCTGTGGAACCTGAGGAAGAGGTTGTGGAGTGACAGCCCCGGGTAAACCTGCATTTACCTTGCTCCCTTGGGGCTATAGACCAGAGGTGACTCCTCTGTCCTAAGAACTCTGATATCAGTCCACACAAGCGGCTGAAGCCTAGAGATTGGCAGTACACCATTGATATCCCGGAGCCCTAAACTTGTCCTGTGTCCCTCAGAAATGTGAATTTCCTCAACCCAGCACATCAGCACCATTCCAGAGGCCCAGTTTCATCCAGACTCTTTGTGGCTTTGTGAGTTTTCCTCCTGAGGGTTCTTTGGGACATCTAGTTTACCCCTTATATTGGGGTAGAGGCTTAGGCAGTACTCTGAAAGGGAAAGATCTTAGACTTCCTCATCTTCACTGCAGGTCGATGTCTTAAAAATGCTTCTCCAAAAGCTGCCTACTGGGACATGGAGGGGGCACTTTAGTAGTAACTTAGCAGCAATTTAAGAGCACACCCCAAACTTGGAGACTAGGGCCCATTGGGTCTTGAGTTAATTTGAGTTCTTGTCTGATGACACTGCCAGCCCTTGCTGGTCCCAGGCACTGGAAGGAAACTTTGAAACATTTTTTGGGAGGTACATTAAGGCATGGGACTCCCTAAGGAGCAAACTGCAAGGTCCCTGCTTGCCTGGGTTTCAGTATAATATGGGATTTCCTCATAGTTCTGCTGCAGTTTGTCTTAGTAGCAATTGCCTCATTCAAGTTTGAGGTGTATTCTTAAATTGCTGCTAAGTTGCTACTAAAGTGCCCTCAGCCATGTCCCAGTAGGCAACATTTAGAGGGTTTTTTATAGGACATTGCTCTGCAGTGAAGATGAGGACTTCTAAGATTTTAAGAGCAAATCACACGTGATTCAAGTATAAATTCATAACTTCATAAACATTCATATTATGTTTAATAGTTCATCTTCATTTCAGAATAGTGGACCAACCTCTGAAGAGAAACCTTAAGCTCATGGACTCCTCATACAGAGAAAACTTTGCTCATGGAAATTGGGGCTATTATCATGGCTTCTCTGTTTTCCTTTAAACTGATGAAAGCAGAGCAACTTGTCACTTCAGTAGAAAACACTGAATATATGAGTTTTGTGGGAGCTTCAGAAGTTGCAAGTTATGACTAGTAATGTAAATCTATTTTTTAACGTCTAGTCCCATTCAAAGAACAATGAAAGGTACTGAAAGTCTTTTTGTCTTTTTGTACTTAGAAAAAACAGATATGAAAAATTGATATTCTAAAGCCATAGATCAAACAGTATAGTTTAAAAACTTTAGAATGGCAATAATTAGAAAGAAATGCATTTTTGAAAATAATGCATCTATTATGGAAAAAGAAATAAAAATACCTTTCATTTCCTTGATGCTGCTATGGGGAAAAGATGTGGCAATGGTCAGAGGGTAAAACTTTTTTCACGTTCTGAAGTATAAATAAATTCTCGACTTCATTTTAACTTTAATTGATTTATTTGGCTTTTCTATTTTCTTCCTCTTCCTCCTCCTCTCTTCTCCCTTTTTACCTTCTTATCTTTCTTCTTCTTTTTTGGTACCCTTCCTTCACACATGAGCAATTTATATTAAAATTCTTTTGTGTCTCAATAGATCACTTTCTCCAGATGTTATTTAAATTTAGTTTGGAGAAAAATTAGTTGACCTTCTTCCAAAACAGGGAGCCCTGGAGAACCCATTTGCTCTTAGAAAAGTGAATGGTTCAGTTAGAACAATGGGTCTGATGCAAACTCTTTCCACAATTTAAAGTCCTTGGGATAATAAATCATCTGCTTTGGCCTTAGGGATAGTTCATTGATGATCTTTCCGCTTATTCTTATGTAACTATTAAAGAAATAAAAAGCTACCCCTATGTAGCTGTGACAAAGAATAACATAGACTCACATTTGCTACTAAGGAAGAAGCACCAAGAAAAAGTCAACGGGAAAAGCTAGGTGCAATAAGATCCTGGTTATTTAAATATAAAGAGGAAATATAGAGATGTATGTGTATCTTTCAATATTATTTTTCTTGGAAGGATATGTAAGAAAACTCTTGACCATGGCTACTATTGGGGTATGGTGTTAGAAGAGGTGAGAAGTGGCTAGCTTCAATTGTTACTTAGTATCCTTTTGCATCATTTGAATTTCCTTACCATATGGCACTATGTGGTAGGCAAAATTCTAAGATGGACCCAAGATTTCCCATATTGCTGGAGTACATGCTTTGATTAACCCCCAGTTCTGTGACTATGATGGATTTTTCTGTTGTGATTTTATTATGTTATATAACATAACATTAAGAAAGATTATCCAGATGTTCCTGACTTAATCACAGAAGACTTTTAAAGGCAGAGTTTTCTTTGGCAGCTTGAAGAAGGAGGAGGGGGGCGGGGAGGAAGAGGAAGAGGAGAAGTCATTGTCTTGGTGTTGCCAGAGATTCAAAGTGCAAGCAGTGCGTACACCATTGCTGGCTGGAAGATGGAGGGGACTACCTGGTAAGAAATTGAGCAGCATCTGGCAGCTGAGAGAAGTACCTAATTGATGGCAAGCAAGGAAATGGGGACTTTTGTCCTACAATTGCAGGGAACTGAATTCTGCTAAGGAGAATGAGCCTCCAGACAAAAACTCAGTCCAGCAAGTACCTTGGCTTCAGCCTCGTGACAGGTACACTGAGCAGAGACCCCAGCCACACGTGCTGGATTTCCGCCCTCCAGAACCGTCAGCGAATAAGTGGGTGCTGCTTAATGCTGCTCAGTTTGTGGTAATTTGTTACACAATTATAGAAAACTACTATTAGTTTTCTGTATTATATTTAAGAAAGTAAACAATTATAGTAGAAAGTATCTAAGCACTAAGATTACAGGCCATTTTTTCCTTACTTAAGTATTTTTTACTTAAATTAAGAACCTTAAAAAATGTTATTTAAAAAACTCGAACTCCTACTGTAAGGCTGAGTGCTCTTTTGAAATTGCAATATAAAGTTGCTCTATGTAAAGAAAGTCAGGTTTGCTCATTGGTTTCCACTGTATATTTCTATTTATTCACCCTTGTCCCATTCTGGAAAAGGTATTATGTAACATTATAAATTAGAAGTGTGTTTTCATGAGGAAAAAAATTCCTTAAAATTAAACAAACAAAACAAAAGCCCCAAACAAAACCAACTTGCAAACTTTTGTTAAAAGAGAGACTCAACGAGCAGCTGGTTGCAGGGAATGCTGGGACAGCAGGAGGAAAGAGCATGTCCGTTTGCCTGGTTTCTATCCGTCCAGGGAACCCAAGGCCTCTCATAGGACTTGACATGCAGTACGTGCTCCCTAGTTCCTTGTTAATTAAAACAAATGAAGGCATCTGCTTTCAATGTTGCATTTTAAAAACTATAGATTTTTTTCCACTCAGACTCTCTCTTCCACCATTTTGTTTTGTACTTTAGAGCAGAGAAATTTCTATTCCTATGTGCTCTTGAAGTCCACACACCTACAGCTTCCACAGTTTAGCTTCCTTCCATCTCTATCCTGGACATTTATGATATTGTCGCACAGCCCAGCTATAGTACCTCCATTAACTATCTTGAGTGACTATTTCTCAAACAACAATTTTCTTAAGGCTGAAGGTTTATTTTTCTCTCAAATTACTTGTTCCCTTTTGCTTTGTCACTATAAGTTTAAAATCTTTATGTAGGGGATTCTTAGCATTTTCTCCTTCCTCAATAGATAGTTTCCAGAAGGCAAACACTCTTCTCTTAGTCTTCTGTCATATCTGCAGAACGAGCACCATGTCTGGCATATATAAATGCCCAATAAATGTAATAGATGTTGATAAAACAAAAGGAATATCTTTATTGAGGAAACTTTTGTTGTAGACAAAAACTGCCTGTGGTTATTGGATAATTCACCCTTACCTGCTTTTATTTAATCTCTGAAAAGTCTAGTTACAAGGTAGTTGGAAAGATATTTTTGGTGTCTGACAAAAAAAAATGATGGTAGAAAGAAAAAAAAAAAAGAGACAGCTAAACATTATTATGAAATTATACCCAATGTACACGAGTCTCCCTTTCTCTGGTTAATTTCAAGGGCAATCCCATAAACTAAGATACTGCTTTTCTCCATCCTTCCCAGACGGAGGTCTTTCTTTTATTATGTAGGGATTTTAAATGATTGGTTTAAAGTCCCTAGGAAGTTTGATTTTTCAAATAAGGGCACACTCACAATGTCTTCTCCTGTGTGTCATTGAGATTCTGGGGACAATTAACGGCGGACTTTGGAGAACACAGCTAACCTCTGTGCTTCTGGAGAGCTGTAAGGGGTAGCAAACATGTTTCTCCTTAACAAAGGACATCTTGCCTCTTGTACTAAATCTATAACAGTTTTCCCCCAAGACTCTGAGCTCTGAAGGCTCAATTTAGCATCCCCCCAAATTGAACTGTGTTTTTTCCCTTTAGTACCTCATTACGAACAATAAAGAGTTGAAGAATGGAGTGTTGGCTGGCAATTTTGCTATGATATATGGCAGAGCACAATTCAGACTTGCTTTTTTGTCATCTGTAGGACCTCTAGGTTATTGACAGGAGTAGATATTTTTCAGCCGGAATATAGAAACAGAATAGTTACCTCCTGTGCTCAATTTACCAAAAATACCAATCCCTTTGACATCCAAAGGTCCTGCAGGTAACCCACAGGTAGTTAACAACGCTAATAACAGCAAGTGGTGCTTTTCCATGAGAGACCTGAGTCACCTTTCAGTGTGATCTCTGTCCGCTCAGGGCATTAACT
This sequence comes from Micronycteris hirsuta, assembly GCA_004026765.1. NCBI lineage: Eukaryota > Metazoa > Chordata > Mammalia > Chiroptera > Phyllostomidae > Micronycteris > Micronycteris hirsuta. Next base: position 26,835 of record PVJI01000651.1, read on the forward strand.
ATGCAGCATGAACACTCATCTTTCCACAAATCCAGTAAGCGGCAAGAGAAAATGTCTCATAAGTTCTGGCAATAGTCCTTTTGCATTTTATATTCCCCTAAGAAGGTTATTGTGCTTTTTCTCAAGGCAAATCCAATCCTGTTACTAGCTTCAAGTCTCATATCTGTGCCTCAGGGTGGGGAAGGAGAACCAAGAGCCTTCACATCTACAGACCAGGAGTCAGAAACTGGTTTGTGTCAGGGCTCCATCCTGAGAGCAGACAGTTATCATTGGTTCGCATGATACTTAAAGCGATTTGAGCTACTTGTCGAAAATTAAAGGCAAGGAGGATTTCATGTAAAAAGAAATCTCCATTTTGGCCCCTCTTAAAAGAAGTTGAAGTTTTGGCCACACCAGGCCTGATTTTCCACCTGGCAACTGGAGTTGGGTAATGGCTGGCAGGTTACCCCCATCCAGGGTGGCTCCTAGAATGTACCGCCCGTTTCTGGAAATTAAAAAAGGTACCGCTTCTGGGCGGAGGAGTTAGAAGCTTGAACCATCAGAGAGGACATGCAATAGCTCTGGCACAAGTGCTGTCACCTCCTCGAAACATTTTCCTCATTGTGAGCCCCTGTAGGCATTTGAGTTATGACCACTGCCAAAGCTTTGGGAGAAGTCTGCCTGCAGTGTACGTCTTGATGAAAGAGGCTGGCCTAGAGGGTTTTCTTCGGTTGCTTGACCACAGAAATGGAGACTCCAGCTTTTGGTTGACATAGATCTTGTTTCCCCTAAGAAGATAGTTGGACAATTTTGTAGGAATTATAATCAGAGGCTAGGTCTCTCTATCCTCAATATTCACCCTATTTGCTGAACCTCAGTACTCTCCTTGCCCCCCACCCCCATGCTGATTTGCTATTTGTTCACTTTTTCAGCCTATGAGAGGATGTGTCTAGGAAGGATATAGTGATTTTTCTAGCATGATGCAGGGATATGACTCCTTTAACTTAAAGAGTTTGAGGCAGACTTCTTGTGCCATCTTTGAATTAGGCGATCCCAATATCTTTCTCTGTTGACAACTTGACCTTATTAAACCATGCCTCAAAGTGAAACCTGCAGTTACTGACAGCAGAGGATGCCAAGGAGCTTTGGAGCCCCTCCGTGGCCTCAGCAAATCTGAATAAAAATAGTCTCTCTGTGGCTCCCCAAGAACGATGAGCTGCTTTTTCTTAGCACTGTTATGGCAATCGTCAAAATCATTTGCGTAGTGTGTCCTTATGTGATGCTTGCTGTATAAGGGGTAATAAAGTGAAATTAATACTATACCATGTAGGAGCTTATAAAGTGATTCATCATTAAGCACAAATGGGTGATATGATTAGGAGTCTGTTTTGGCCAGAGCATGGATTTCAGCCGGGCTGAGCATTGACTCTGAGCATTGACTACTGATCCTCAGTAGTTGAGCAAGTCTTTTAACTCTGTGACCTTCAAAGGAAAAATAGTTAAATTATAAGATGATGAGTGAGAACTTAGAATGGTTAAGAACTTCGGAGTTTCCTCCCTCTTCCATTTATTAGTTGGAGTAAATTAACTTCAAAGGTTTCAGGTGTGAATAGCACTTCTTAATAGGATTTGTTTGATTAAATCAGATAGTGCTTTTGTCTAGCATGTGGTGGGTACACAGTATCTGACCATTGGAGATCCCTGCCTGACATAACATAAGCTTTCAAAAATGTTGGTTTCCTCTTCCCCATGCTTGTGTCTCACTGCTTTGGCCATGGAGAATTTTAGTAAATGGGAAGGACAAGTTGTTGCATTGCTCGATAAATATTTATTGACTTGATTTTATGGTGGAAAGTCTGAATGTATGAATATCAAGCTGTTTTGCTGAAGGTGTGGCTTCATCACTGGGAAGTTTGACTAGAGAGTTAAAAATAATTTAAGTATTTCAAATACTTCAGGACAATACACTGGTTAAAACAAAAATAAGAAGAATGTGTCTTTAATAAGGGAATTACTGCCTGTTGCCTTTAGGAATGAGTTCCTGGCTACAGAAGTCTTTATCTCAAGACCCAAATCAAGCAGAATACAAAGGTCACAATGCCAATTTCATCTGCAACTTGCTTTGCCGTGTCGGAGCCTTGCTGTTTAGGAAAAGGCTGGCGGTTGCTATGGAACTGTTCATAATGATCGCTGCCTATACCTCAACTCCTCATACTCTCCATCTCCAATATAAAATCACTTAGACTTGGGCTGTAGGGCAGTAAACAAACTTTCGAGTAAGAATTAACTGAGCTCGGGCATTAGTGTCTTAATGTAGGAAATGACTTTCAATATAACCTTTCCAAACACCAGCAGCAGCTTGGCTATGTCAAAGGAGCTTCTAGTTTCCTGAGAGTGGACCGAAATGCAAGAGATTCAGACCTTGATCTTTTGGTTGAGCAGTGCCAAAGGCGGAAACATTTTGGGCTTTCATCACACAATAAATGTGAAAAACCTTTACTTTGTGCAAAACTGGCCTCAGTGTGGGTGTTTTATTTTCACATATGAAGAAATTCAGCTATATACTAGATTCCTAAGTGGAAAGAGGAAAAATATTCCTGTTGAAATATTTATGTCTATATATTTTAAAAATAAAATCTTGTAGAAAAGTGACATCTTTACTATATTTCTGTGAGATTTGTGATCCATGTAATAGAAGCTTCTTACTCCTGAATTATATTTCTAAGATATGGATCTCAGTGCTTATTAATGTATAACCAATCTTTGGGGGAAAACTAATCCAGTCCTTGAGCTCTAGGCACATAAAATTAGAAATGGGTTATTGGATGGGTGGGGAGAAAACAGATCTAATTTGGGGACTTTGCAGCCTCACCAGAATGCAAATCATTCAACAATAACACAGAATAAATGGCTTCCATTTGCACGGCTGCTCCTCTCTGTAATCCCGACGGTATGTGTTTCCCAACAATTACCTGGCCTAATTCTCTGTTTATTGCTTAGGATTTTAATGCTTCAAATGTGGAACATAGAATAAATACATGTCAGTAACATATAAAAAGATGCCTGAGTGTAGTTTTTCACTACACGGCATAAGCATTTTTGAAAAGGCAATGTAAACATTACATTAGCTCTGGATCCTCCAACTCCTTTGCAGCAAGAAGTGATAACAACTTTGTAAAGGTTAAACAGGCATGCTTAGGGCCATGAGTGAAATTCAGTCGTCTACCAAATGTATGACAATGCAGAATACGATGGTTTATCTGTGTGAATCAACTGAATGTACAGTTCATGTTTGCAGGGCTACCTGAGGTATTCTGAGGTCTGGTACCAACCCATACAAATGCAGATGGAACATCAAATTCATCAAGCAGCTGCAATAAATTCAGATGCTTTCCAGAGTTGGCAAGGTGATGTCAAGAAAGTTAAACTTGAAGAATGAGACTTAGATTTCTAAATGAGATCAGGGAAAAGAGAAAGCAGAGTTAATAGGGGAAATCAGGACTGAAAGAATCAACATTACAGCTGTACTTGGAGAAGAGTTTACAAATCAATTTTTTCTGCTTCTCCTAAAATTGTTCTGCCAAACAACTGACACTGTTATATACTTTTTATTTTTGGTTTATTTAGTCTTTTTTTTTTTTAACACAGCCATTGTTAGTTCAACAATCTAATATTCCCGAATTTACATTATTGCAACATAAGGACATAGCTGTATAGGTTAAGCCATTAATACATTTGTTAAAATTTCTTTTATAAGACAGAGCAGCTTGCTAATACTGACTTGGATTAGCTATATTAATAAGGTTACTTAGAGTGAGTGGTAAAAACTAAAGGTAGGCATTTGCTCTCTGCTACCTGTCTTTAAGCTATAGTTTAATAATTTTTCAAAACATGTGCACTCTGTAATTAAAAATAAAGCAATACTTTAGTATAATGTTATGTGGTAGTAAAAATTACCCTCTCTAAATATATGTGCATGTATACATAAATACTAGCATGTTTTAAGAAACATTAAAACTATGTGAAGTTAACATATAAATAAAATATGACCTGGAGTGAAATTACCACTATGTATATAAAAAAAGAAAAAACAGAAGGCTTTCCTTACCAAACCTTTCATTTTAATATCTTTTGAACCAACATTTGGAGTGTAAAAGTTATTTCAAATCTGAAAAATATTGTATTAACAAATAGTATGATCCAACTTCCTAAAAAGGCAGTATGTGATTAATTTTAAAGATTTATGTCCTTCCAATGTTGAAGAGACTACATCCTTTTGAGCTTCCTTAGATAAATATTTGTAATGTCTTTTATTTTTTAAGGAAAAAATGAGGCTTTAACAAAGTAAAATGTTTTTTATATTATTTGAAAATGTTAGAAAATAAAAATATTGTGAAAATATAACATTATTCTAGGACATATTAACTTCTTTAGTATCTTTATAGAGTGAAATGATAATATTGTAAATATTCAACTTTTAAGCATATACATTTTTCTCTGTTTTCGCTTTCTATGGCATTCTTTGTTTCCTGTTTCTCTCATTTCCCCAATCTCTTTCTTAGTTTCCTTTTTCTATTAGTCCCTACTTTCTACATATCTTTCTTCATTAGCTAAAAGTTATAATCTTTCAGTTTTTACTTCATTTTCAATAAAACAATGGTTTCAATTAGGTAGATGGTCAACTGAACTTTCTCTTCTACATTAAAAAATTGTTTTCTGTTTTAAAATTGGCAGTCGTTACACCGTTAGCTTAAATACACACGTATATTGTTTATCACACACTTGAAAAATAACAACTAGATTCACAGGGTTCTGTGGAAATTCAGTACATTATTGGTACACTATTAGGCAAGCTTATGGAATGACAACAAATAAATCATATTTCATGACTACTATCTTAAGTAGCCTCTGGTTTTTCTGACTAAACCAAACTGATCAGTGTTTTTCAACTGCTCCATTGCTTCTTCTGGGCAGTCTCGGAAACGTTCTATAGAAACAGAACTTAAAAGCAAATTAGAAGTGGAGCCCTTGACACGCTGCCTTTGTAGTAGACCTTGGTCACGTGCGTGCTGCTGCTGCTATCACTGCCTGGACAATAACACAGTAGGGGCGGGTGGCGCTGGAGACGCGCAGGAGTTCGCGTGGGCTCCGGTCCGCCACCTAACTGCGGGCACGGGCTGGGCACAGCAGGCTGTGCCGTTCAGGCGGTCTGGTCCACGCGGAGCACAGCGGGCTGCACTGGCTCCTCGTCCGACTGCTCCGCGTCCTCGGAGGCGAGCGCGTAGCCGCCCTCATAGCGCACCCGCCGGGCCTGCTCCAGGGCCACCGGCCGTTCTTCGTCTTCCACTATAGTTAGGTCCACGTTGCTGTCCATGCCAGAGTTACTCCCTCTCGAGGCTGCCCTCTCAGCATCCCCCTCGGCCCCCTTCCCTTCCACCAGGACATTGGTGAGGGATGTTTGGGAAAGATCTTCTGTGAATGCGCTCTCCTCGTGGTCATTCGGCATCTGATCATTGCTAGGCATGTCTTCGGACTTGGTTTCATTTTCTGCAGCGCTTTCCCCCTCTCGGACTTTCTTTCGACCGAAAGTGAGAGGAGAGACCTTGAAGGGGGAGCTTTTCCCTGAGGATATTTTCTGGTGATTCGAAATGAGAGATTTCTTAATCTTCTCTCTCCTCTCCACAGATACAATCTTTGTCCCCAGCTGGTTCATCTTTTTCTCGATGTTCTGGCGAGAGAAGGCTTTCTTGAGGCTATCCACTTTCCGGAGGCTGGATCTTTTTATTTTCTCTGCTCTACTTTCTTCAATATTTTCCTCCGCACTGTCTTCCAAGGCCTCCCCATCGTGGGGCAGTTCGTCATCCGACGAGAGGTCCACCGTGTGCAAGGTTTCCTCCAGGGACTTGTTTTCATCAGCAAGTTCCTCCTTCCCTTCCGCGGGGCTGGAAACGGGCTCTTTCGCAAACACGCTAGCAGGGATCTCATTTTCTTCCTGAAGGGATGGACAAGGGAGATTTCATGTTAATAACACACTTCACAAATTCCTGAACTGCTACAATTATTGTATGTGTTTTGGGCTTGATAGAAACCAAATATTTTGTGGCTTCACTTTTCGAGAACATGAAGAGTTAATTCTAAATTGGTCACGGCTTTCCCCTAGGCTAGATAAGGCCAAGGGCTCCCTAAGGAGAAGATTATGAGGGTTTCTGGCAAGGGCTCTATCAGTGACAGGCAGAGGGGGAAGTGGGCTGCGGCTTGGATAGCCCAGGAAGCTGTCTAGATAAAGGAGCTAAAGTAAGTTACTGTGAACCTTCTCTCCTACCCAGCTCCGTTCCAGCCCATATCCCACTGAAAAAGAGCCTGGAGGTCAAGTTGGAAGATAAAAGATGGAGGCAGGGGAGAAAACCAGAAAGTCCTCAAGTGTCAGATACCGAGGAAAGCCTTGATCAGCTTTCCTCCCTAACCAGAAGTCAGAAGTCAGGATATGGTCAACCTTGGTATATGTTGAAAAGTGCACACTAATATTTCTGAAGACATAATTTTAGAGTAAGAGAAGCAAGGGCCAGCCTTACTGGGGACCGACTCACAAAGCCTTGTGGTTTAGTATATCCTTTGTGGGCATTAATAAGGGGAGGTGGCATACTATGGCCGTTTTTATAGTAAAGGAGGATTATGAGGCCAAGTGCAGCTTATTAAGCTTCTTGTTAAATAGGGCTTCCTGGGGCAAGACTACTTCAGCCTGCACCTACGCTTGAGAGTGAGGAGAGAAACCCACTGATCCACTCCCTCGCACCCCTCGCTATTCCAGCATACCTCTTTCTCCAGCTTCTAGGCACACAGGCAAAGATCTGCCCCTTGCTATGTCTCAGAGTGCGAGGGAGGGAAACAGTTCTCCAGTGTTGCTAAGTAGGGAGATTTGAATTTAGACAGACTTGGATCATGCAGCACAAAAATCCCTTTGATTTTTGTATTTTTCTTTGAATGTGGGAAAATGAAAGCCAGCCAGCAAGATGCTTTCACATTGTCATTGAAAGAAACGGCACAGTAGAAAGAACCTGTGACAGGAAGCCTGAGTCCCAGTCCTTGCCGTACTGCTAAATGGCAGTGTGACTTTTAGCAAATAACTTAATCTCCTTGGGTCTGTTTCCTCCAGACATGAACAAGAGGATATGATCTAGATTAGCAGCTTTCAAACTGCACTTCCACAGACACTAGAAGTTCTGCAGGAAGGCCAAGGTGGGCCAGGCTCCACAGCCGGTACCACCCTGGCTTCAAGCAAAGCTGTGATGTTACCTGACTACACTGTGGACCACCCAGTAAACTTTCAGTTTGAAAAATAACTAGATTTAGTGAATTTAAAAGTCCATCTGGGATCTAAATTTCATGCAAAGTTCATGTTAACAGTAAGAACTTCCCTTCTCATTTTGCAATTTTGATTGATGGAAAAATTGGGGTTATAATGGAAAACATGCTCTGAGAGTGGGCCTGCATATTTTTTTAACTTCTTGCTACAAAGACTAAATGAACCAAGTTTTGATATAGAGAAACTTAAAAATCCCTCTCCTAGTCACCACTGAATGATATAATTATGATACTCGCAGAAAAGATACAGCCCTGTGTCTGCCCCTCATATGCACACATGCCCTCATACCAGAGCCCTCTCACAAACCGGTTAGAAAAAAAAGGGTTGAGTCTTGGGTAGAGGTAAAAAGCAGAACACCTGGTTACATAGAGTCCTTGGTACACCAAAGAAATCACAGATTACATTTTCCAAAAGCTCTCTCCACACCTTCCCATTGTGAATGCCAACAATGATCAGGAACACTGTATACAAGACAGAGTTAAAAATTAAAAGGGGGTGGGATTCCCACAAGTCATGATGACATGGACTCTTACAGAGAGCAACTTTCCCATGTTTCAAATCTCAACTTGCCTCTGTTTCAGTGGCATGTACTCCTCATGAAGATGGGATTTTTGTCTCTTGTTCATTGTTATACCCCAGTGACTGGAATAGTTCCTGGTAGCTCCATTGCTATTTGTGGAATGAGTATGTTGGGTAAGGTGGCTTTCTAAGACAGCCCTGAGGGGAGCTGGAGTGGAGGCTGACCCCCATTGGTTAGGCTTGAAGACTGCAAAACAGTGGCCCTGGCTCTGTGTCTAGAAGGAAGTTTGCTGACTGTTGCTGTCCCCTGGGAAATGAGGAGAACCTAAGGCATAAGGAGTGCAATGGTTTCCATTTTTAAGGAAGGATTTTATTCTCAGAGGATGAGTGTGACTATAAGAAGGGCAGGCTGCAGAAATAGCTAGGGCTTTGATAATCCAGAAGCAAAATTACGTCTCAGGTTTGACAAGAGGGTTGGGATGGTTTGACAGAAGTTGCTTACAGGAAAGAAAGAAACCAAGAGCTCAGCGAAATGTTATTAAAAGCCCTCAATGGCCCTGGCTGTTGTAGCTCAGTGGACTGAGTGCCGGCCTGCAAACCAAAGAGTTGTTGGTTTGATTCCCAGTCAGGGCACATGCTTGGGTTGCAGGCCAGGTCCCCAGATGGGGGTGTGTGAGAGGCAACCACACATTGATGTTTCTCTCCATCCGTTCCTCTCTCTAAAAATAAATAAATAAAACCTTTTAAAAAAGCCCTCAATGAAGAAGGAAGAAATTCAGGTGGAAAACTAAAAATTAGTCTTTGTTATATGAGAAGATGTATATTTTCATAGTATGATCTCTTTGGGTAATCAAAGGATTATCCTGATAACTTTCCTTTCTTCAACCTCAACAAAAGGTAGACATATTCACCGTACTTCTAAAAGAATTAAACTAATAACTTTACATATTTTTCTTAAATGTAAATTTTATTACTAAAAAAGCATAGTCACTGTTGAGTCTTAGATTCTTATCTCTCTTATTACGTGTCCTTTGAGGACGGTCTGAGGAAAGTTCAGGATCGTGTGATTCAGTAGTGATCCGTGGTAGATACACACTGCGTATATGAGGACAGTTTAGGGATTGTGGGAAACTCTATTGAACTCTTTCATACAATGCCAGGGAAATTTATACAAGTGCTCTTTGATGCCAACTATGAAAATAAAACCAGCAGGAACAGACATAATCCAGAACGATTTGGATGTGTCTTAATGCAACTGGAAACAAGTGAGATATGTCTTCTTGGCTGACTGCTATGCATCTGCTGTCATTTTAATTACTCAAGCAGTCTTGTGTGTTCTGTCTACTGGATAGTGTTTATTTTGTGCCTTCTATAGCATCCACTCTGAAGGTGAGCCCTTTCCTTTTAACACAGGAATTTGTAATGTCCAAGCCCATGTAGGCTTTATCTCTCCATAATGTTTGTTTAGAAGCAGAAAAATACTGACACTCTTCAAAATCTCTTTAGCAAGATGTATGCATGGTATTCAACTATGAAGTAACTGTTCTGATGTTGGAAATTCAACTTGAACTTCAAATGGATCTTCTGTAACTTCACAGTCCCCCAGGTGCCCAGTCTTACCTGTACACACATTTTGCTCGGGACACACACACCTCAAAGATGCACTTGATATTTCACCTACCTGCAGGTGAGGCTACACTTCTGCCTCCTGTCCTGATGTTTCTGATCTGCTCTCTCTGAAGATTCCAAGATTGTTGGCTTTTTCGGGGGGGGGGTGTAAAACACACATCTTCAATTCTGTCACTGCTTACTTACACTGCTCGTATATCTACTAGGGGTTGTGACTCCTTAACATGGCTCTAAGAATTCCTTGTGGGTTGCATTGCGTTCTTGGGTAGTTTTACCCAGTAGAAGCCCCCAGCAGCAGCTGACTATTTGCCCTACAGATTTATTTTCAAAAAGATACCTAGGCACCACTGATGCAGCTGCTCCTGGTTCTGACCTTTCACAAGGACCCTTAGGAATTTTTCAAAGGAAGGGAGAATTAAACAGAACTCTTCAAACATATATGAATGACACACTTGTAAGAGACGAGGAATAGAAAGAACTCTTGAGAAGTGGTATTTCCCCTCACTGTAGCTTGTTTGCTCTTTATATTAATGCTAATGAACTAATAATTCCAGTTGTAACTCATATATAGATATAAACACAGAGAAACTTGCCACCATGCTGTACACTTTTTGGGTTGGAGCTCCTAGAAGCAAATGTTTACACGTATATACAGATATGTGTTCTTTGGAAAAGAAGGAGACTGTGGCTAGCCCACAGTAACTCATTTGAGGCTTGAATAAGGAGAGACAAGCCAGCAGTTTGCTCTCCTGTCACTAACTTATCATCCCTGTTGTTAGAAGAAAATAACAAAGACTGGCATATTCCCACAGGGATGTGGTGGCCTCTAGGAGGGGAATGGGGACCATAAATTTGTGTTCATGAAATGTTTTATCCAATAATCTCTAAATACTAGTTATTAAAATGGAACTATGCCCACCTGACATTCTGATTTATGGGTCTCTTTTACACATTGTGGCTTTCTCCGATTTGTGTTTCTGAGGTATAGATTGCCAAGTGGATAAAGCCATTGATTAGAACTGCACCCCTAAGGCAGCTGTCGGTGGAATCAGCAAGTCATAAGAATAAAATGCATTAGTTATAATCCCTGAGCAGTCTTTCACATTCTGGAGGATTTAAAAGTTTCATTATATTTCAGTGTTATCAAGGGTTCAATTCTTTTTTAAGATCACACTGGGTAGGTGTTCTTTGTTACACACCAACCCCCATCCCCCCCCAAAAAAAAACCCACAAAACAAAATCACACTGAATTATTTAAAAGCTGAGGTAGAAAAGCGAGTAAACATGAACTTTGCCCTAGTGGGATTATGGTGTTTGTTTTTATTCATTTCACAAGTCAACTCCATAATTTCTATTGTTAATAAAATGAAACCTTGCTAGTCACTTTGCTTCTCAGAGCCTCTTCTTCTTTGATATAAAATGAGGTTAAACTAAATGATTATTAAAGTGCTTTCCGGCTCTAAATATTTGATTCTGTGATATTAAGCTAAATACCATGAAAACTAGTTAACAAATTACAGAAGCAATCCTATAGTATACTAATGCCAAACACGTTTTGTTTTATGCAAGAATCAAAACTATGACTCCTGAGCTGCATTTAAGAATATTTTTCATTCAATTCAAACAAATAATAGATTACAAAACAGAAGGGGTAACATTTATGTAGAAAGGCTGCAGCTGAGAGTTTAGTTTTTTAATATATGAGAAGAAAGTAATGATTCTTTTGAAGAAACACCAACAATAATCAGTTATTCACTTAAAGTGCCCGAGGGGATGCTGACATTCAATAAGTGTAAATAATAACAATAAGGACTAGTATTTTGTTTATCTCATAAACTAAAGGGCACTGGATACACAGCATATTGAAACCAATAACCCATTATGGGAATATTAATCAATGTGATATAAACATTGTGAACTGTCATATAAAGGTGATTTTTAAAAAAATTATGTATGTCCTCATTTCTTCTAAGTCTGAATTCATTTAGCAGTTTTCAGAGCAGTGGCATTGGACAAAGTTCAGTCTTTAAAAAAATCAATTTTAAAAAATAGTCTGAAGGTGTTACCCTTTTAGCGCCTTTCTGAAATTCTGATCTCATAGAAGGAACCCAAAAGATGAATATTTGAACACATTTAAAGGCTTGATTCTCCACGAACATACCCACAGCAAATATCTAACCTCGACTCTTTTCACCCAATTTCACAATTTTATGTGGTTGAAAGTGTAAGCTGTCCACGAGTACTCTCATTTTCTTTTCTGGATTTGAAATCATTCTCAAACTGCTTTTTCAAATAATCATGACTAGAACCTTAAGAGGTTATAAGTGGGCATCACACTCTCAGGCAGGGTCAGTTACCTATGAAATTCTAGTCTCTTCAATCAACAGAGAACATTTCCTCTTAACTGTAAATTCACTGACTTTCCATACAAATCATAGTTTTAGTAAAAAGATAGCCATACTTATGGGCAAAGAATTAGCCTTGTTACTCTTCAGCATTTGCTTTTGGATCGGCAACCCCTCTGAATCTTATTTTATTTATACTGAGTGCCTGTCACAGTATTTTGAATTTGAACATTGAACTCAAGCTATTATAAAAAAAATGTAGAAAGGAAAGCTGCTAAGTTTAACAAGGATTTGACAATTTAGTTTATTGCTTAAAGGGAGATGAATTTTCTCCAGTTTTAGATACTGCTGGTCATAATTTGAAGTAATTGCTAAGGCATGAGAGGCTTAACAGCTACAACAGTGTAAATTTGGCAGATTTAAATAAATAAATTACACTATTTAAACAGGATAAATTAAGAACAAATTTTGGAATTTAGAAAATGCAAATGTGTAAGTATCTAGATTCAATCAACCCACCAACCATCCAGCACCTGGCGATGTTGGAGGGTGGAACTGGACCTAAGAAACCCGGAACACAGTCTTCCGAACACTGCAGTACCAGATATGCTCCAGTCTGGTGACAGATTTTCTTTCCTCATTCACTTCTTCTATTTTCACTTTAATTTTTTTGTCCTAGACCAGAAAACCAATGGATTTAGTATGGGAAAGAGTAGCATAATATTCAAGGGGACTGAACGTGACAAAAATAGCTTAAAGATGTACAGTGGTACCAGGTACATCATCTGCCCTCATCCTCTGAAGGTCCAGGAAACACCAACCCTCTGCTGCGCTGGAAAGACTGTGCTGCCACCAAAAGGGTCTCTTCTGGCAAGGCTCTTTGGGCGGCGTCCTTTGCTTTCATGAATTGGGGGTGACATAATTCTGATTGCAACATGGTAGGTTGTCATACACTGCATGTAGGGAGCAGGAGTGTGTGAGCGTAAGTTTTAATAAGTCCTACATGAAAAATCATAAGCATAGCTGTTTTAAGATCCTGGGTAGGGTGGGATGAGTTTTTATGCAAGAGGCATATATCTAACTAAGCAAAAGCATAGCCTCCCCTCTGTGCAAATGCATTTCAAATCCACCCAGGAAGAGCTTCTTTCTACTACTTGAGTTCTTACACCATGCCAATCACTAACCATGTTAAATATGTTATTTCATTTACTGTATTTTGCCATGGATAATGAGCACTTTCTTTGTCCAAATTTTTGAGGGGAAAACAAGGATGTACATTGTACGTGGGTATAATGATTACATACCATGGGTATAATAATCCCGTGCATAATGTGCACAAAACATGGGTGCATATTATACACGGCAAAATGCAGTATTCCTCACCCTAGGAGAGAGATATAGGTAGGAAGCATTAATGTCTAAGAACACACACTTCAGAATCAATCAAATGTGAGTCGAAACCACAGCTTCATTACTTGCTTAGACAAGATATAAACATCTGAACATCCTCATCTATAAATTGGAGGAAAGTGAGATAATGCACAGAAAAATACTTAGTAGAGTAAGCAGGGCTTATTAAAAGCTTTAAAGTTTTTTTTTTTTTTTTTGCTTGCTGTTTTTAATATTCTCACTGCACAGATGAGGAAACAGAAGCTTGGAGAGGCTATAAAATGTGCACACTGCTGGCAAGTGGTGAAACTAGGTTTTGAACCAGTGTCTGATGACAAAATATATCTCCTTAACCCCTACAACAAAACCACTCTCTAACACAAGTTGTTATTTTATCCACTGGCATAATTCCTACCCTGGAAACCCTTGCTTTAAGAAAGATCAAGAGAAAGAGCAACCATTCCACTGAGGAACTGCACTTGCATTTGTTTCTTCAGAATAATCATCATGGAATACTGTGAGAGTCGAGATTTTTGATGTCCTTTAGGCTAATAAAGAATCTTACATAGCTCAAGAAAGGTCCATTTCCTTGCCTCCTAAAGTGCTCTTCTTAAAAACAAGTGTTCTTGGGGGCTGCCTACTAAGAGACCCAGAATGGAGCCTAAACACAGGGCTGTGGATTCTCACAGCTTCCTTTCCTCCTTGGTACAGAGCACCCCTGTTTCACCTTTCACTCACTATCAGGAGAATTTCTTCCATTTCTCGCTGCAATTTCATGCCCGTCAATCCAACGTGGCAGAACAGGAGACCATGGCAGGGCTTCAGCAGCAGTGTGTGTCTTTAAGTGCCCCAACAATTCTTTTTTTAAATGTCAGATTTATAATTCTCTTGAATTTTTAGTTACATATCTTCTCTCTCCATCCTCCCAACATCTACAGAACATCCGTGGCAAATCAAAACAAAAGCTGATTCAGACAAATTGCGATTTTCCTGTACTAGATAAATACTTGTTTTTTCCCCCCTCCTTAACTGAGGACTAGGACAGAGATAATCTCTTTGATTCATACTGGAAGAAGGGAAATTTCCTTTGATGACAGATTTAAACAGGTCTGTACATGTTTAGTTTTGTTTGGCAATCGGTATTTAATTTAGAAATGCCTTGAGAGCTAAGATTTCTAATATCTTTTAGGCTAATATTATATGGCTTAAGAAAAGCACAGTTACCCTATCTCTTCAGTTCATCTGGTACATGAAAAGCTATTCCATTTGCATTAAAAGCTAAAAAACTTCCTGGTTGCAAAAAGCCTGTAAGGTATAGGAGGACATCAGCTGCCTGAAGCTTTACAACAGTCAAGTGCAATTTGGGGAGGACAAAAAAGCAGCCAGATGAGTCTTTCCTTTTAAGGGGGAAGGAGGCTTAGGTTCTAACTTGGCAGAGCAGATTCATTTAGAGAAAGAAGGCTCCCTTGGTTTAAATCCCAATTTCTAAATCCCTCTTGGGAGATGAAGGCTCTGCTTGTGTGCCTTTCACAATCGAACAGTAGGTTATAGCCTCTCCCCTCCATGGCTCTGAAATCCTCTCCTATTCACATGGCCACAACAAGACAGCCCTGGGGCAGGGACGGATGGCAATTGCTTCCTGGGCTCGGTGCTGGCGGGGTTCCACTGGGCGGAAGGGCTTCCAGCCTTAGGCAGGGCTGCCCTTGGATTCGCAAATGCCCACCCTCTGTGGAACAACAGCCCCACGCAATCTCCCTGTCCCCAGATAGCCTCTTGGTATGTTAATTGCATCATTGATGCATTAAAAAAAATTAAGTGGCCTTTTTATTCTAAGGCAACCATTTGAAGCAGAAAATATTCAAGACCAGCCTTTGTAAGTATAACTGATGACACTGCTTTTATTTTACTTTGCAGTTGTGTTCTCTCTGAGCAATGGGAAGCATCTCTAGTGTGTTTGTAAAGAGTTATGCTCTATCTTTTTAATGCATTACTTGCTAGAAAAGACCTCAACAATATTGCTTTGGCCAGAAGAGTCTTAAAAAGAAGAGGCTAGTTCAACTCTAATGGAATCGGTCTTCAATACTTGGTTCATCCCCAAAACATTGGCAATCTTTGGACAAAGGGATACTTAAAATGGCTATGAGTTAAACGTTTTGATTTAAAAAACAAGAAAAGAAACAAACAAAACCCTCACATGATGACCTCATTTTCACAAAGAGTTAATAAACAGCCACTGAATTAATTTGCCCTGTCCAGCTAACAGCTGCAGACAGAGCCCCAAGTTCAAAAAGCACAGAGACGAATGAATTTGACCAGGGTGCTGTGCACCTGCTCGCCTTCCGTACCCGGATAGAGTACATCTAGGTGTTCCCTGAGAAATGACCCCAGCCTACTAACCTCTAGGACATGGGATTTGAGTTTAGGCTGCAGTGACCTGCGAAATTCCCACCCATGTGTGTAGATTTCACATGCGCCTGCTGAAAGCAGACAGGGACAATGTTTGTGTGTTTGATCCCTGACAGGCAGGACAGATGTACAAACGGTTGTGAGAGCCAGCCTAACTGAGACCATGAATGCTGAGGAATCCCAGTTGGGCGGGAGGAGGAGTAGGGGCCACTGACCTGGAAGATGAGCACTTTGAAATGGTTGCGTCTGAGGAGCTGGGCGTGGTTGCTCTCCAGCCGCTTCACCTGTGCGCACTGCCTCTCCAAGCGTTCCTTGACCGCCCGCGTGTGAGCGCTGACCTTGCGGGACTTGTCCAGCAGCTTGCTCACGGTGTTACTGGTGGAGGCCTGGTACTTGGAGAGCTTGGTGAGATCGTTCTGGATGCCCTTCACCGAGCCCTCCAGGCTGATCTGTCGCTGCTCCATTTTGTGCTGGTTCTCCTGCACGGCATCCATCATCTTCACCAGCTTGTCTAGGAGGGTGAGCACTGTGACGGCATTCACCTGCGAGTTGTCTCGGATGGCCTCATCTGTGCTCCCCAGATTCAGGCTGGGGCTCGGCGTGGAGGAGGGTACCGGGCTGGGGCCGGCCAGCTTCTCCTGCCGCAGGTCAGAACCCGGGTGCTGGAACTTTTCAGCGTGGGCAGCGTCCTCCTCCATGGCTAGACAGGTGGGAACCGGTGCTCTTCTCGCTTCGGTGAGAAGGACGGTGGTGAGGGGTGCAGAGCAAGGCGGGCTGGTTTGAGCTCAGAGCACCGCTCTCCAGGACTGGCAGGGGTTCAGACAGGCAACAACTGGCTACTCTGATCTGGGGAACTGCATTCCAGCTGCTTTTAAAGCCCTACTCCACCCAGTGGGAGGCGAAGGTTACAGAACTGAGAACCACTCAGGGTTCAGAAGTATGCACACACTTCCTAAACGCGTTCTCCCCGGCAGAGGCCACAGGGCACTTTCCTGCAGGTTTAGCTTTTCTTTCCTATTCCTCTTCCCTTTTTAAAATAAGTTCAATGCCATATTTCAATCATGATTTCATCTAGAGGCGGAGAAAAACATGCTAACTTGGCCCAGTTCCACGACCTCCAATTGGCTAAAGCTTGTAAACTTTTCTGGCTGCTATGCTACAGATGCAACAGAACGCCTGTTCCCCCCTCCTCTTTCCTGAATACAAGTTATTCTAATGGAAAGTATTGTTTGCATTTGCCCTAGAACTGACTGATGAGCCTCAGAAGGCCTGGTGTCCTACTGGGAGGGGCCAAGTTTAAAGGGTGCTTGAAGACAAGCTTGTGTTGTTAGTTTTTAATTTCTGAAGGAATGGAAGTAAGCCTGATAATGACAAAGAAAACAACCCCAATTTTCCTTGCAATTAGGGATGCAAGATAAGTCAAAAGAGACTGAACTTCAGGGATGTTAAAACGTGTAATGTTATGGATTGTTATCTTGTAATGGAAAAATTTTAAATGACCACTCTAAAAAATATCCACATAGTTTCTTAGAAGGAGCTCCTACCCTTCCTGACAGCACAGATGGAAATGGAGAGTATTACGCTCAGTGAAGTAAGCTAGGGGGTGAAAGACAAATACCATATGATCTCACCTACAAGTGGAACCTAATTGACAAAACAAACAAGTGGGCAAAATAGAACCAGAAACAATGAAATAAGAACAAACCGACAGTAACCAGAGGGGAGGTGGGAAGGAAATAACGAGGGAAAGAAGGGAAAGGGTCATCAATGAACATGTATAAAGGACCCATGGACAAAGCCAAAGGGGGGTGGGATTGAAGGTGGGAGGTGGGGGTGGGTGGGGGAAAGTGGTGGTGGGAAAATGGAGACAACTGTATTCAAACATTAATAAAAAAATGATTTAAAAAAGTTGAAGAATAATATTTAAAAGGGCAACTTTGGACAAAGGAATTACTACTAGAACGTATGTCCTCCACTGCTGGCCACGCTATCTGAATACCATGCCAGAAGCTTAATGAATAAAGTATGAGTTTGCAAAGTATAACATTTCAAATGTGTGAACACGTAAAAGTTAATAAACCAATGGCTCCTGTACCTATAAAATATGTAGTTTCTTTTGAGAAGTAACATTGAAAGAGGAAACCCCTTCTCCCCCAGTAAATAAAGTCTGGCCTTTTTAAGCACGTCTCATGCTTATTTGTTTTAACTAATTTTTAATCCCTACTGAGAGTTTGTCTCAAATGCCTATCTTTTCAAGGCATTTAGTGACACGCGCCCAGAAGTGTGACTGTCAGGAAGGTTGAGTTGGAGTTTCTGAAGTGCTTCTAATGTTTGACATTTCCAAATTCCTGTTCAGTGAAGTGGCACACCTGTTCTCAGATGTGGCCCTCCTAAGCTGAGCCCTTGGGATGTGGGGCTTATTTCCTAAAACGACTTTACATGCTTGAATTGGTTTTAAATGTATTCAGCCTTCGAAAGTGCTTTCAGCAGGAAGTTTGTAAGAGGCCTTCTATGAACAATTTTGAGAAGCACAAATGCCAGCTCATATTGGATCAGGGGTTGATAATGAAAAAGTGCCATTCTTCAATGGCAAAATCTACATGTAAGCCAATCGATCTGTGGGTCATTTGTTGTCACATTGATTGAATTTATGAGTTTGCACTTTCCACTAAGTTCAGTTCTATGATGAACTATTCAGAAGATACTAAAACAGCATGATCTAAGACCCTGCCCCTGCCCCCAGTGAGCATACCTGCTAGTTAGGCAGATGAATGAAAGGTATTTAGGGTGGCCACCAGTGATTTTCTCAGGTATTCAGTGACCTCCAAAACCCACTTAAAGTGAATTTTTTAAATTTTAAAAGTAAAAACAAAAGAAATGAATAGATTTGGTTCGAAATTTATTATTAAAAATGTAAGAAAATTGTTAAAATTCATTTACCTTACATTTAACAAATTCTAGGTGGTCAATGATATGTTAAATATTAGAACAAAGGATGAATCAAGTGCTGACTGAGAAGCATAATTTTCTAACAAAATTATATGGTATCATGATACAATATCCTTTTACATTTGACTTCTGTGGGCAAATCATAAAAAGGGTCATTATTGCAAAAATATTTGAAGGCTTCATCAGTTTCCCAAGAGCCTCTCTTAAATTTTGACATTCAAATCATTCCCTTTTGAAGCAGTTACTGTGCTATCATCTGGGTGGATTTTTTCTTCTTGAAATGTTAACTATTCCAGCTGCAGATTCTCACTTGTCAGAGGAGTTGCCCATGATTCAAGGGCTTTTCTAACATTAACTTCATCAACTTGATGAAGGTGATATGATTTCTTACATATTTTGAAAGATTTGCAGTTTTACATTATAATCACTTTGCCCTGATTTTGCATTGATTTGCACTGATTTTTGCATTGCATCGTTGGATATTGTGTAATCCTTTAGATGAATAGAGAGCTTAAAGACATGGGGTTGAGGTGGGAAAAAGAGACAGGCTAATTGTTAAACAGGAAGAAAGATTGGCAAGTGGGTTATTTATTTTTAAAAATTAATTTTGAGTAACTTACGTAGCATCTCATAAACAGTTATCTACTGCTGTGTAACAAACCAGCCTGATATTCCAAGGTTGAAAACAATGACAATCATGAGTTTTATTCACTCATATTTGTGTGATTGGCTAGGTAGGGCTCACCTGGCATGGGTCATCTCTGCCAGGCATGCTCACTCAGCTGTAATGGAATCCAAGATGGTCTGAAACACATGACTGGCTCTTTAGCTGGTACCACTAGAATGTGGGATTTCTCGCTCTTTGGTCTTTCAGCCTCCAGGGACTCTCCTTCTGATCTCTCTAGTAAGGAAGCCAAAACTTCTTTACATTGTGCCTCAGGGAGACCAGGCAGTGAAAGCAAAAGCTGTAGGATTTCGTAAGGTTGGAACTCTCCTCTTATCATTTTCACCACATTCAGTTCTAAGCAGGTCACAGGCCAAGCTCAGATTCAAGGGGACAGGAAATAGACCCCCACCTTTTTATGGGAGGAGCTGCCAAGTCCTATGATAAAGGGTAAGCAGCATGCAAGAGATTGTCATAGCCATCTTTGAAAATAATCTACCTCAACATAAATACATTTTTCTTTCAAAACACTCTTACAGATAAAGCTGAAGTCCCTTTCAATCACCATTTTCTCTTTCTTTCTTTCTTTCTTTCTTTCTTTCTTTTACTTTCTTTCCCTTCCTTCCTTCCTTCCTTCCTTCCTTCCTTCCTCTCTCTCTCTCTCTCTTTCTTTCTGCTGGGTACAGTGAACTTTATTGATGGTGCATGAAAAAGTAGGGTTCCCTAATCCCCTCCCCTTCTTCAGGGGGTCCAGGATAGAAACTGTGGAGGTCAGGAGATTCTCAGTGTGTTGGGGACTGGTTTGGGGCAAGGGCTCCCCAGCAGCTGAAGGCCTCTCTTCTCCCTGGGGCCGGTGGTCCAGTGGGCTCTTACTCCTTGCAGACCATGTGGACCATAAGGTCTACCACCTTGTTGCTGTAGCCAAATTCATTGTCATACCAGGAAGTAAAGTTGCCAAAGTGGTTACTGAAGGCAATGCCAGCCTCAGCATTTAAGGTGAAGTAGTGTCACTGTTAAAATAGCAGTAAGCAACCTGGTCCTCAGTATAGCCCATGATACCTTTGAGGGGGCCCCTGATTTCTGCTTTAGTATCTTCTTGATGTGATTGTATTTGGTAGCTTTGTCCAGGGTGCAAGTCAGAGCCACAGCCAACGCATTGGGGGTGGGGACACAGAAAGTCATGCCAGTGAGTGTCCCATTCAACTCAGGGATGACCTCGCCCACAGCCTTGGCAGCACTAATGGAAGCAGAGATGATGTTCTGTGCAGCCTCTCAGCCATCACACCACAGCTTCTGAGGGGGGCCATCCATGGTCTTCTGGGTGGCAGCGATGGCATGGACTACGGTCATGAGTTCCTCCACAATACTAAAGTTGTCGCAGATGACCTTGGCTAGTTGGTGGTGCAGGAGGCATTGCTGACAATCTTCAGGGACTTGCCATACTTGTCATGGTTCACACCCTTCACAAACATGGGGACATCCACAGAAGGGGCAGAGATAGTGACCCCCTTGGCTCCACCTTTCACATGAACCCCAGCCTTCTCCAAGGCAATGAAGACACCAGTGGACTCAACAACCTATTCAGCACCAGCATCACCTCCTTTGATGTCGGTGGGGTCTTGCTCCTGGGTGATAGAGCTAGACTTTCCATTGGCGATAAGCTTCCTGTTCTCAACCTTGACTGTGCCTTTCAACTTGCCATGAGTAGAATCCTCCTGGAACATGTAGATCATGTAGTTGGGGTTAATGAAGCAGTTATTGATGGTGACAATATCCGCTTTGCCAGGGTTTGCAGCCCTGGTGACCAGGCACCTAATACAGACAAATCCGTTCCCTACAACCTTCACTATCGTATCCCAGGGTTGCGGCTGGCACTGCGAAGGAAGACATGGCTGTTTGTGGAACAGGGCGAGCAGAGAGCCTCACCATTTTCTTTCTATTCCTTCTCATGTCTTGTCAGACTAATCATTTTTATGGATTTGAAGTCTATCTTTTAGAAATTATATTTATAAATGATCAATTCATTAGTGGATAGTCATGTTGTCATGTAATTTGTTCATTGCACAACTTTATAACCATGGGAACTCAGAGGAACTATAGAATGGGATCCTGTCCGGTATAAGATGGCCTGTAACTAAGGAGTATACTATGACGCAAACTTAAGGGCGTCAAGAGTTTATACAAGGGGAAGGCAAAGGCAATAAAAGAGAGCATTGCTGATGGGTTAGAATCTGAGGTGATGCTTAGCAGGCACACTTGCCATTCAGTTGACCTAAATTAAGTTCTATTTCTGTCTGAGAGAAATGAATGAAATTCAGCAATTTTTAAAAGAAATTTTTGAAAAACTAAATATACTTACAATATATTATGAGCATCCTTAAAAATTAGGTAGTGAAATTTAGACCTGATACAATGGCAGGTAGGGGGCTCCTAGAGGTTTTTGACATGAAAGTGATGTGATAAGAAGTATTAGTACAGCAATAAAATGTAGCAAGGGGTTTCTCAGTTGATAATATTTCTTGAATGACAAATAAGTGCTAAGCACAGGGGATGCAAAGATGAGTGACATATGTTTAACCTTTAAAGGCTCCCACTTTACTGGAACTAGGAATGTTGGTAAATACTGGGTACAGGTGTACAGATGTGGTGCTGGATTGGGGTAATGTGAGGGCTTTAGTCACAAGGGTATGGCTAGGAGTCTGAATCCTCTGTCTAATCACTAGCTGCCTACTGTTAGCTCAGGTCTGTTAAATTACATAAACACAGAGGTCACTCCAGGAAAATGCCTACTTTTTTACTGCTAGAGCATCTGTCTCAATCTTTATGTGGTTTCCCATTCTGGATCATTAGCATGCTCCAAGGCTCAGCTAATGCTCTAGCATAACTTGTAGACCAGAGGCAGCTCAATGGTTTTCATTTTTCTTTTTTTTTTTTTTTCATTTAAGCCTATGTGGGAATCCTGACACTACAGGTCTTATTATGGTGGCAATGATAGAAGACCTGGATGATGAGCTCACAGAGAAAGAAAGCTCTTCTTCAAGCAGGAAAGAATAAGCCGGTTACTCCATATATCTGTTCTTTTGAGCCCCATATTGGGATTCAAAAGCCTTTGAAAGATTGGCTTTCTTCTTAAGCAAGATGTTATATGAATATATTAAGCACATGGAAAGAAAGAGGAAAATATAATAATAACCTTTTTTTAAGGAAAGAAGGAGATAGAGAGAGGAAACAAAAGAAAAGGATAGTGTCTACAGAAGGAAGAAGAATCTTTCCACCTTTTTATTCTTCTTAATGAAAATGCCACAGCCTCTCATATACTTGTGAAGTCTCCTTGATGCCCTTAGCTTTTGGCTGTTGAGAGGGAAATCTCCATGGATCTTTCAGAGCAGATACACTGAAAGTCTCTTGTTTTGGATTATCTTTTCAAGAAGGTTTTTATAGTGAATGGCCTTGGAAAACAGAGATAGTGACAGAATGGAGAAGGAGTAGAGGGTGGGATTATACGCCATCTACTGTAGTAAGGATAGTGTTCCTTCCGGGGCAAAGTTTGGGCAGGTTGTTTGCAGCCTCTTGTAAAAAACTGGGGTTTTCTAAACTTGAGGTTCCTTAGATACAAATCCATGGCATGTGCAGTATCCACCTATACCCACCTCTGGGTTGAACATGAAGCTTATGTGTCTATGGGCCGTGAGTAGTAAAGTCTTTGAGGCTGGAGTCTCATATCTCCTGCCATGAAACTGTGGCAGGTTAACTTGTTTGCTTGCATGTAGGGTAAAATGTCAGATCATTCACTGTTCTTGACACTGATCATTTTTAACCTAATCATAACATCTTGCATGAATGAAGTTTAGAGAATAAACTTGAGAATATGGAAATATGTTTAAAGACCCTGGAACCAGAGAGCTGACTAACTCAGGGATCTCAAATGGCACTTGCATCTGTATTTTTGTGGACTGAACTTTTCATGGAGGTAGAATGTGCATAGGGAGATGATTTCTAGTGGTAATCATGCCTTGGCACAATAGGGATTTCTGCTGCCAGGGCATGCTCACAGCTCAGTGCTTGAGGGCAGGCTTTTACATCAGAAGAGAGTGTTCCCTGCAGCCTACTTAGGAAGGTCTTCGGTAGGTATGATAACACCTCTGTGGTTATAGCTTTTATTTTAGAGGCTGAGGAAAATTCCTATCAAAAGAAATAAAGTTCCATGTGTATATTCTTGCTTGGTAGTTTTAGGTTTAGTGAGTGGCATGGATATTTGCTACCCACATTTATCATGCTTCTAAAAGTGCATTCATTTATATATTTATTGAATACTTATTAATCACCAATCATTTAAAAGGAATGTGCCCATTTCATGAATGTACTGAGTAACATATATACGTCCTTGTCCTTATGGAACTTAATGAGCAAAGGAAGATATAGAGTCTGTGTTTTCTGTTGAGATTGTGTTCCAGGGATACACCATGTGGTTGACTAAACATGGCTGCAAATTATTTGCCTCTCTTCCCATTGAGAGGTAGAATCTAATTCCCATTTTTTTAATACGTCAAATAGTTTTAGTGACTTGCTTTGCCAACAAGATGTGCCAGAAATAACATGCTGGGACTTCTGAAGCTAGAACATGGGAAGGTTTATAATTTGCTCCTGGGTTTCTTGGGACATTAACTCTGGAGGAGGCCAGGTCCATGTAAAAAAACTGACTATGTTGATTCTGTCATGCTATGAGGAAGCCCAAGATAACCACATGGGGAGGCTATGGAGAGAGAAAAATACGTGGCTAGCCCCAGCTGTGTCAGCTATCTTTAACGGGTCGAGTGCCTCCTTTCGGCTTCGTAGTTGTGAACCCCAGCCCTTGCTGTAGGCATCGCAGAATCCACTCACACAGAGTGTTCACTTGGTGTAGTGAATGTTCAGTACACCAAGGAAACTTCAGGGTCATAGTCAGGAAGAGTACTGACATCTTTCTGGTTTTTCTCTTCCAAGTTTCCTGTCTTCTGTTTTCTTTTAACTTCCATTTCCTATTTGATGAAGGGAAATTTTATTCTAATACAGGCTCTTGTGTTTTATCCTTGAGACCAAGGGGATAAACTATATTATCATAAAAGACAGTTTCCAAACTCTCTAAAAAAGAAACAAAACTCTGGTTTCAGTAAGATAGCTAAACTCCTTAACATCTTGTTTTATTGTCAAGATGAGAGACAGAGAGACAAGTTAGAATATTGCTCATTCATCATTTATTCATTCACTCATTCAACAAATATTACTGAGTGACAAGTAGGTGCTGGCAATATAGCAGAGAATGAGACATAAAGTCCCTGTTTGTGTGGAGTTTATACTTTGAGGGGCGGGGGTAGAACTGATGAAAATAAAAATGCAATGTAATTTTAGACAGTGACAAGTTACTATGAAGAAAAATAAAGCTGAATAATGGGTCAGAGAGTGACAAGAGTGTGATCTTAGATAAAGTGGTCACAGAAGTCCTCTTTGAAATAGGGTCATTTAAGCAGAGATATGTTGCAGGAATCCTGGTGAGAGGAGAAGGCCTTCTTCTGTAGAATTATAGTGTGTTTGACACAGTGACAGAGTTTTCCATAGGCACGTATATATCCAGCTAAGGACTTCACTTCCAGTCTCTCTCTGAGTTAGGTGTGGATGTATGAGTATTACCGAATTCTGTTCAATGGATAGAAGCAGAAGGGATACGGGCCATGTTTGAACGCTGCCTTCAAAGGATTAGGTGCGTCCTCCAACTGATCACTAGTCCCCTTTCCCCATATGTTTCCTAGGAGGTGGCAGAGTTGGCCTGGGTGCTGGAGTGGAACCTATTGAACTGAAGATTGAAGGTGGCAGCCGCTCTTGCTCCCTCAGATCTCTCTCTCTGTTCTCTTTCTCTCATTCACTCTCATTGCTCCTGCCCAGGGGATTTAGCTTGCACAAAGAATACTAGTGAAGAATATGGACTCTCAAGGCAAATTTCCCAGGTTTAAATCCCAGCAAGGTTGTATGACTAGACAGATGGCTTTTCCTTCCTTGGCTCCAGGTTCTTATTACAAAACAAGAATAATAGTAATAGTTCTTATCTTATTATTATTATATAGGTTGTTATGAGGCTCAAATGAGTATATGCAAAATGTTTGGACCAGTACCTGTAACATGGTAAGCAGCATATGTATTAAATAGATAAATTAAATAAATAAAAATTCCTAACATAACTGTTTAGTATCTTGGCTTTGAAGATATAATTTAATTTTTTTTCAAAAATATTTTCAGGTCTTGTGGTACATATGCCATATTCAAAAGGAATACTTCTTCTGCTGTCCCTTCCTGGCATTTTGTGAGACACGCACAGGAAATATGAGGAGGTGTCTCAGTCTTTCCGACCAATAAATTCATCAACTACTTTAAGTGAATTGCTACATGCTCAATATAGACTTAGACCCTTAGACAACATAAAAAAATATAAACAAGGTCATCATCCTGCAGAAGTTCAAAATCTTTTGGGAAAGGCGAGATTTACGCACAAGAAGCAATTAGAAGACAATACAAGGCAATACCTAATGAGGCGTTGAAGTTGTCCCTTTTCAGTCTCAGGAAACCTCTTAACCTCACAATAACCTTAGCTTTTGCTTTTCTCATTACAGAGCCCTAAAGCAAACAGGAATTGAGGCAAAGACATTTAAATTAGAAGAGTAATTTAGCAATAATGCTGTTCTTATAATACAGTACTTTTCATGTATGTTGTTTCAAGATACTGCTAGACCTTGAAAACAATACTTGAAGGAAGTGGGCGGGAATTCGCTATTTTTTTTTTTTTTTTTTTTCCCTCCATGACTGTAGGACTGCTTGGAGAGGCCTAGGGCTCTGGACAGAACTGTGAGATGAGCGCATTCACTCGGCACTTCCTTCCTCCAAAGGTAGACCTTCTCCAACCTCCTCCTCTGTTTCTCCACCCTTTCCTGGGTACCCTGCTGATGTTTATTGAATCTTAACTCTCTCCTAGGAAGAAAATTCTAGAGATTCCTTTAGTCACCCATTTCAAAGTAGTTCATTCTGAGGTCTGTTTTGTGAATTTGTTCCTTGAAGTATCATGGTCAATGAACACTGAGAAAAGTATTTGCTATTTCAAAAGAAAAAAATCAAGGACAACAACAAAAACTTCTCACCCTGTCTTAAAAGAAAGGCATATTAATTTGAAAGCTTTAAAGAAGTAAATTCCAAAACCCTTTTGGTAACCAAGTCTGATATTTGTCAGGAAGTTCTTCATAGATAATTTAATTCTTATTATAGCTATATAAAACCATTTCCTCTCATTCTGTTCTGTTTTTGGAGTTAATGAACATCTACATAATGGATTTTTATTAATTACCTATTAATCATTTTTCTGTAATTTCTACATATTCATGTTAAAATTTAGGGTCCCTATGGAGGCTGTATCTACATACAGCTCACTGAAATAAAATATTTTTATCAAAAATATTTTGGCAATGCGACACATCTTTGCAATAAAGGTTTTTGTAGGCAAATAGTGGTGGTGGCAAGAAGCACTTGCCTGGTGGTTCACATGTGGAAAGCACTTGACGTATCTTGAATTATCTCTGAATGTTAAAAATGTGTGATTCCGAATTCCTTTCCCGCTGGGCGGGCTCATATGTGTTGGCCTCGAAGAACTGTTGCCTTAGTTGAAGCTATGGCTCTGCTCCAAATGGAAAAATAAATAACTCCTGAGTGAGCCAGAAATCCAGGTAACGAGCACAGGTGACAAGTGCTGAGGGAGTAAGGGTCTGGCTGGCTGTGCTCATGTGCATGACTGCTTTATTAAAACACATTTTGAGCATCTCTTTCTGCAACAATTTTAGGCTGTTGTATAGACACGCTCATAACACAAGGCCCGACAATCACAAACATGAATGTGTTATAACGCAAAGGAAACTGTGTCTTTGGGCCTTACTTTCCTCATTTGTAAAACTTGTCCACTTGATTTCTAAGGCCTTTTCTAGTGATAACATTTTGTTATTTAATGAATACTTAAACTTATTTTACTGAGTAATTTTGCTACTATTATTTCAAATTTTCATTAAAAAAAATTGACAAACTTGTGGATCTGGGATGTCCACCAGTCTGGGGTTAGACACACTGTCCCACAGCTCTGCTGCCTCCAATGAATGAAGGCTGTTACCCCTTCCTTTTTCTGGGGTAAGAGAGAGCCTGTTAGGTCTCCATTGCCTCAGCCCTCGGGATGAGCTACATACAGTTGGGGTCCAGGATTCTCCCTCCCTGCCTTCCTGGGTGGGGTGGGTGGGTCACAGGTCCTGACCTCTGACCTCTACCAGACATCCCAGCTACCTTCGCTGTCCGGTTTACACCTCAAGCTCAGCATACAAAGCACCTTGAAGGGAGGGAGGGAGGGGCCCATGGCTCTTTCTCAGAGCCCAAGAGACCATAGGTGCCCCTCCTTTGTTCCTTTTATTTAATGAAAACTGAAACAAAACAGAACAACAAACAAAAACCCAGGAAGATGAAATATGAATAGAAACCTGAAACAAACAATCAACACAGCATCCTTTGGGTACCACATCTCACCTCTGTTCAGAGTCTAGGTAGTTAGACAAAGTGTAGCATTTCTGTGGACTTGGAATATAAAAGACTTGAACTTGAGTTTCAGCTCTGACACTAAGGGGATGACATCTCTCAACCTTGAGGAAATGGGTTTCCTCATGTGAAACATGAAGGTTTTGACTGATCTAATAATTCAGTTCAGCAAACATTTATTAATGGTTTCCTACATTCAGGACCCTTCAATAGACATGAGGGTGGACTTGGAGAAAATACAAAGGTAAAGATGTGGAGAAATGCTCAATGAAGTACATACCCAATGGGAAAAGAGACAGGGTTAAGCATTGTAATAGGAAAAACAAAGCACGAAGTTCTAGGAGCGCAGGGGAGGCATGAGGTGCCTTTGAATTTCCAAGTATTATGGAAGCTGGTGTTCGCCTATAGCGGAAGAGCCTTTTAAGGAAAGGTGTTTTTTGGTTTGCATTTCAGACACTGTAACTCATATATACAGTTCACTGCAGCAGCTACTTAGAACCACAATCTACTATGGTGATTAGGCATGTCTACTCTCACTGCTAATTGCACTCTACGGGGTGTAAGAGAAATGAAAATGTGGGAAGATGGAGTTTTTCCAGTTCAGGGACTGACCTTTAAAAGAATCAGGGCAGGGAGAGGGTAATGAAGCCGGTAGAGGAAACTGGTGTAAATATCCCTGACATAAAATTGAACTAATTTAGTTCAATTGGGAGGAAGCCCAATTAAATTAAAGAAAAATATTACCTGAATTATACAATCATTTTTTAAAATGCAATTATATTATTTTCAAGTATGTATGGTAAGTTGAACTGATTGCTACAAAAGCATTTCTAAGTTTAAGTGCTATTGGAATTTTCTTTTAATGAATAAATAAGTTCTGATTTATTAGGAATATCTTTTAAATGCTCCTTATTTATGTATTAATGTGTTTAAAATAAAATGACCAGTCAAGCTCTCTAAATTTTGCTCATGCTGCTCATTTGTTTGGTGACCTTTCTTTTCACATAAATGGTTCAGAGGTAAACTAGACTTCTGGTTTTCAAAAGTTTACACATCAGTAGGGTCTGGGAAAATGCTGTCTCATTTTGATCTTGTCTACTAGAAATGGTGCACTTTTATTACAATTGGATCTGAAACTGTCATTTCTAAAAAGCTGTCGTTAAAAGAGTTATCAAAGAGGAAGGCCAGCTGGCTACTATCATATTCCATGCGAAGGGCATGATGGACCAGCTTCTGGAAGCTCTTCTTGGGCACAAAACCATTGACAGACATTGGGAAGATGGAAGTAAAACAAAGTAGAAAAGAGAGTTCCTCACAGAGTCTGCCCAAGCTGGGCTATTGGTCAGGAAAGAAGGAAGTCACATCCCGTAAGGAAGTAAGGCAAAGCTGAGATGACAAAGTTTTAAAAGCATCCCAGGCTCAGCTGGGTAGTTCAGCTGGTTAGAATGCCATTCCTGTACCAAAGTTGTGGGTTTGATCCTGGTCAGGGCACATATAAAACAAGCAACCAGTGAATGCATAATGAGTGGAATAGCAACTCTCTCTCTCTCTCCCTCTCTCTCTCTTCTCTTCCCCTACCCCTCTTCTTTCTCTCCAATTAATTAAAAAAAAAAAAAAGCATCCTGAAAGGGGAAGCAGTCTGGATGCAGGAAACTACTGGGTTGTTTTCTAGAAAAGCAATTGAAAACATAGGAAACACCGTGTAAACGCCCTGGATCAACTCTAGGCACTTATCTCTGTGTTATTAAAATGGCAGGAATTGTCAGGAGACAGCATTCCACTCTGTCCCCCAGAGTCGTGTGGTCTAAAATATCCAATTCTCCAGTTTATAGATCCAGAAATGTAACATTATCCACTTACTTGTAGACGATAAGATTGAGGGGAAATTGACTCATGCTATACACCTAGAAGAGAGTGATTTATAAAGTATGTGTAGTAATTAGTAAAGGAGGCTGAGCCGGCACTGACAACCTGCAGCGCTCATTCCCTCTGCCCTGGCTGGGAAGGTCGTGCCCCCTCAGGTACAAAATCACACACCTGGAGGTAGCTCCCATGTGCTGAAATAAAGCAAAAGAAGGTAGGTATGTTTTATTGAGGTGAGAGTAACGGTATGTACTGCTCTTACACATTTTGGGCATTTTTTCTGTATGTTCTCCAATGTCTGGTAATGAGGCTATTTTCACAAATCTGTAGTAAAATAAAAAAAAAGGGTAGTACAAATGAAATTACTGTAAAGCCAAATATAGTACTATCTTTGTAAATTTTCTTTAACTTGGCAGAATGGAAATATTGGCAACCCTATGACAGGTTCTGCTTTTTTCTTTATTACAGGGCGATTTGTGGTTCCATGACATCCCAAAGTCTGAGTGTCACTGACTTAGAAAACTGAAATGAGATCTGCATACCAGTGCCTTTTAAGCTTTTGACCAAGATCCACAAAGTAACACATATTATCACATCAAAAAGTGCAGGCAACTCACGCCTACAGAAATATGCATATATAAATATTTACCAATAGAATTAAAAGCTTCACCAAACACTTATTTTAAGGTGGAATTTGCCAGTCTGATCTATCTTACTTGTTAAAAATGTTAGCTGCTATTCAACAATTTGATCTCATGACCCACTGATGAGTCACAGCCCACAATTTAAAAAACACTGTTCTGGGCTCAGAGCTCTCTCATTCCAGGACATAGTTGAACAAACACTGACAGGTGTTTCCTTTTGGGATCTCCTTTTCTAGGCTCTCCTCAGATGACGTCCCTCTTGTTGCACATTTGTTGTCCTGGAAAGATTACAATACAGTTGATCAAATAAGAACTTTCTTTATGCTAGTCATATCTTGGCCCTCAGGATATTTTCTTGCCATCTTGCTTAGACTGAGAAATATTCTCTAGTTCTTTGGATTTGGAGGCCACACGATGGTTTTTTTTTTTTTTTTTTTTTTACGATGCAAGGAAGTTTCATTAGCTCCACGTTTACAAAATGCATCTTATAGTAGGTTATTCTGCAGAGTAGCAATTCCCATCTGTTTTGATTGATTCTATGTGCCTCAATTGCAGAGCATGCCATTTTAGTCAGTACTCAATTTAAAAATTTGGGAATGGATGGGACAGAGGAACACCTTACTCTAGCCCTTAAATATTGATCAAGCAGTATAAAATAGAGAATCAAGAGGAAAAGAGAAATGAAAGAAATGAATGATTAATTTAAAATGTCCAGCTATAATTAGTTTGGCTAGGTAAACCTGCCACAAGAGTAATGAAGAATAGAAACTATGCCAGGTAGGTTTTGTGGTCATTACTCACTTATTTTGGATCATAGCATTGCTGCCAGTGCAGCAGTGCTGTGTGATGGTTCGGAGTGTGGCCATGATGCCCGGCTGTCTGGGATCCAACCCACCCGCTGCCTTGTGCATCATAGGTAGGTCCTATGATGTCCCTTCTTAGGATGAGGGGACTGAGCCCCAGAGACATAAAGTGCCCTTGGACAAGTTTCTTAACCTCTCTGAGATTCACCTATAAAATGAGAAACACTAAGAATACCTACTTTGTAGAATTGCTACGAGGATTAAATGAGTTTTCATGTTTACTTAACCTGGCACATGGTACACACACACATTTTCGTTATTATTGCAATGATCATGCAGCCAGTGGCTTACAGGCTGAGTCTGAGTCAGTCATCTGGATTCAGGACCTAGCTTCTCACTTACTAGCTGGGTAAGATGGAGAAGATTACTTGATGTTTTTAAGCCTCAGTGTCCTTATTAAAAAGTTATACCACTACTGTTAACAATAATACTTACTGTAGTGTTGTTTAATGTTTCAGATTTAATGACACCACAAAGGGCCTATTAAATACAACATACAAAAATATAGTGAACTAGCCAAAATTACCAATGTGTCCCCATTTTGTATTTATTTAAATAATACAGTCTTCTAAATGTATACTGAGATCTTGACCTATACATCAGCAGTCTTGGATAAAGCACAATTTAATAGCCCCTTCTCTTTATGTTTTCCTAAAAAAGAAACAATATTCTCCTCCAAAAAAACCAAACATAAAACTTCAGATAAAGTTGAAGAATTCACTCCAGTTCAATAACTGTCCTATAAGGCAAACTTCTCCTAGCAAAAGTTGAAGAAAAGTCAAATTTAAAAGGCTACTATAATTAGAACTTTTGATAATGGCACTTAAACTGATTAATATCCAATAGTGCCCACTCTACTGAAGCATATTTTTAGGCAGTTATACTTTTATGTTAAATTAAACATTTGTCGAATAAATTAGCTTATGTAGTAATGTCTCCATTTGGCTTTTTGAGATAATTCTGTAATGACGTGGCCGATGTAGCTGAGGGCTTCTCCCATGCTGTTCTCTTTGCCTGGAATGTCCTTCTCGTTTATTCTCACATGGCTGGCTCTCTCCTCATCATTCAGAAGTAACCTTTCCTGCCCACTGTACCTCATGGGGTTCCATCCCTATCCCCTCTCACCTACCACCCTATTGCATTTTTTCATAGCATACATCAATGGTTGAAATAATACTGCTTGTGAGCTGCTTTTGCCTATCTCCCCCACTAGATCTAAAGTTTCATGAGAGCAGGAATCTTGTCTATAACGTTCACTCTCCATTGTTTTTCTAGGTAAATTTAGCAGCTTAAAACAACGCACATTTATTATCTCAGTTTCTGTGCATCCAGAGTCTGTGCGTGGATTAACTGGGTCCTCTGCTTCAGGACTCACCAGGCAGGAATTAAGGTGTTGGCCAGGCTGCAGTCTCACCTGAGACTCGGAGCCCTCTGTGGAGCTCATTCAGATTGTGGCGGAATCTATTTCTATGGTTGTAGGATGTAGGTTCCCCTTTTTCTTGCTGGCTGTCAGCTGGTGAGACGTTCTCAACTTCTAGAAGCTGCCTGAAGTTCTAGCCATGAGAATTTTCCCAACATGCAGTTTATTTCTTCAAGGTCAACAAGAGACTCATTTAGGTCTTTTAGGTCTTTTTTAAAGAGCTCACCTGTTTAGGTCATGCCCACCCAGGATAGTTCCCTTTTGATTAACTCAGAATCAACTGATCTAGGGACCTTAATTACATCTACACAATCTCGCCACTTTTACCATATAACTTAATCAGAGGAGTGATAACTCATCATATTCACAGGTCCTGCTCACACTCAAGGGGAGGAGAGTATACAGGGCAGGTACACGAGGGGTAGGAATCTTGGGGGCCAGTATACACTTCTGCCTTCCACACTGTTGAGGCTCCAAGGCCTAGAAGGGATTCTGACACTTAGGTATTTAATACATGTGAATGAATGACAATGAATCAAGTCAGAACCAAGGAGACAGGGAGAAGTAAAAATGAATTATTGCTTATGTATTACAATGTACGTTTAGTATTCTATATTGAATTCAAAACATCATGTGATTTGATTGTCCATTTAATTCACTTTCCTCACTGAGAGGCTTGTGACGATTATACATGTACAATTTCTGCAGTACAATCTTGATGAACTATTCTGCCCAGCAATCCCATGCAGATGAAATCATTAACCCTAAGGATGTCAGGATGGCTTACACATGGAATTCCAGCATATCATGAGCAAACCAGGAATAATTGAGGTTGGAACTTAAACTTTTGCTGTCAACTGTTCAAGATTTAATAATGCACTGTTTCCCTGAAATCAGAGAGGAAGAAGGCATTTTTTCTCCTACAAGAAATGAGTTAAAATGAGGTTCAGAAAGATGTTGTGCTGGCCGTATCTAGGATACTACATTGTGGAATGACTCTCTTAAGGAAGTGTCATCAGTCCTATTGTATAAGACATAAACTCCAGGGATGAGGCAGGCATAAGAGAGTGTGTTAGTTTGCTCCGGCTGCCATAACAAAATACCACGGACTGGGTGGCTTAGAGAATAGACATTTATTTTCTCACAGTCCTGGAGGCTAGAAGTCTATGATCAAGGAAGGAGCTAGCAAATTTTGTTTCTGGTGGGAACTTTCTCCCTGACCTGTAGACTGCCATAGTCACCTTCTTGCCATGTCCTCACATGGGCTTTCCCCAGTCTGTGGGCTTGCGGGGAGAGAGGTCAAGCTCTGCTCTCACCTCCTCTTCTTATGAGGACATCAGGCCTACCAGTTAATAAGCTACCTCCTTAAGGGCCCTATTTCCAAATACAGTCACACTGGGACTGAGGGCTTCAACATATGAAGTGGGGGTGGTACAATTCAGTGAATAACATACAGCCTAGGAAGTTCTGGGGAACAGAGCGAGCCAGTTCAACAGACCAAGAGCTCAGGTTTTGGATTTGGATAACCTGTATTTTTTTTTCAAGATTTTTTTTTTTTTTTATTTTTAGAGAGAGCAGAAGGGAGGGAGAAAGAGATGGAGAGAAATAGCAATGTGTAGTTGACTCTTGCACTCCCTCTTGGGGACCTGACCCGCAACCCAGGCATATGTCCTGACTGGGAATCGAACAAGCGACCCTTTGGTTTGCAGGCCAGTGACCCTCAATCCACTGAACCACACTAGCCAGGGCTAGGTCACCTCTATTTGGATTTCAATTCTACCTCTTGTGTGCATCAGGGGAAAAGTCAATTTTTCTGGGGCCTGGAAATTCTATACAATTTGGAAGACCTTTTAAATGTAGAAATACACAACTAGGTTCAGAATCTTGGATGGG
Organism: Micronycteris hirsuta; assembly: GCA_004026765.1. Taxonomy (NCBI): domain Eukaryota; kingdom Metazoa; phylum Chordata; class Mammalia; order Chiroptera; family Phyllostomidae; genus Micronycteris; species Micronycteris hirsuta. Next base: position 61,350 of record PVJI01000651.1, read on the forward strand.
GCTTATGCAAATAAGGGGCTCTGAAGCTTAAATTTCATTTATTTTGCAGCAAGTTCACTGCCACTTGCCATACAACCAAGCAAATTACTAAACCTCTCTGAGCCTTGCTGTCCTCCAATGTGAAATGGAGATAATTATTATATTTAAATCATAGGGGTATTGAGAGGATTAAATTAAATTGCAACTAATAAGCTCTCCTTGTTAGCTGTTATTACTGTTGTCATTGTTATTATTGTCATGGTCATCATCATTATTCATTCCCTTCATTTTACAGCTGAGGAAATAGACAAAAAGCTGCTACAGGACTTGCCCTACATCATACAGTCAGTTAGCTGGGAGACTGGGCCAGAGTAATCTCCCTGGTCCTGGTCTATGCATTTTCCACGGCTCTGCAGAGGCGGCCTGTTGGGCCTGTCCTCCCCCAGGGTTCATATCCTTGAAGAATGTACTGGCATAATCGTAACATTCACCACGCAATGGCTGCTCTATGGCTATTGTAGAAAAACAGCACATACTAATCTGGTTGAATCTAAGCTTTATTTTAATTTTTATAAATATCTAATAAGCTTAAGGTCTACAAAATAAAAATCTATATTCATCAAATTCAAATTTGTATCATTTCTAATTGGAAGATGAAGTTACTATCTCCTTTTGGGATGAAATGTTGACTTGGAAACAAAGACATTTCCATGCAATCTCTTTTGGGAGTGATTCCCCAGTTCCCACATATGCAGATTTTGTCAGGGACATTAGAAGACTTTCCTGGGAAAGGTCTCAGGAGGCAGTCCCAAGGGTTCCAATCTGCCCCTTGGAAATTTGTGCTTGGTGACAGAACTTGACTCTTCTTCATTTCTCTCACGGCCCCATGTATGTGAGAATCTGTCCATGTTTTCTGGACTCTAGCAGAAATCTGTGCCTCAGGACTGGTTTTAATACTTCAAGAATACAGACAATGTTGATTCCAGCATACCTGAACCCTTTGTCAGTGACCCGCCACATACATTCTGGCTTGTTCATAGGGCTGGGCAGTCTAAGCATGACTGGTATCACGCCCAGAGGCGCTGGTCCTCACAGTTGGTGTGCTGTGAAGGATAAACAGTATTTGACTCAAGGCTCTCAATTTTTGGCCTCTGTGCTTGAATGAAAAACAATACAACCTTTTGTAAATATTTTTCTCATTTCTCTTACTTTCAAAGGTGACACAATTATGAAGATTTTGTGAAACCATCAAAACAAACTATGTAACAACCTAATAGAATCTACGACTGTATAGGAAATGGATCAGCATGGATTTTCCTGGCTCTGCTATTGGCTACAATAAGCATAGGAAAGTTACTTAACTTATAGTTCTTATTTATGTTCAAATAATAAAATGAGATTTTGGAAGTTCCTAGAGGAATGATGTCACTTTTTATAAGGATATTATGAATATCTTATGGTTTTAATTATGGTGATTAATATATCTAGCAGAAGTAATATTGCTAATGTTATATGACTAAGAAATCAATGCTAAATTTTGCTTGTAGGATCTTCCTGAGGACATTCCTGGTCCATCTTCCAGATCTGCTATTTGTTAAAAAGCCATGAGCAAATAGTAAAACAGGATAATTAGGAGAACTGTAGTGACAACCACATGCATCTGCCAAGGGGCCTCTCCCCTTCTCTTCTGCATCCTTGAATGTGGGCAAGGGAGAGGCTGGGGAGTCCTCCTCTGGGCCCGGTGCTTTGCCCGCAGGCCCTTGCTTTGCTGGTTTCTGGTACCCACACCTTTGTCCTTGAGTTTGAGCTTCACATCCCTGTTTACACTTGCTCCCCAACATCCCAGTTCCTTCTTCCCAGTCCCTCTTTTTTGTCCCTACCCTGTTTAGTAGAGATTCTTGTTAGCACCAGGGTTCAATATCTCTGCCCCATCCTTTGTTTTAACACCTTGTATTGAGTTAAAAGAGTAAGGTGCTAATTTCTGATAGATTAGAAGAAAATACCTGATTATGATGACTACCAGTCTTTTCTTTGTAAACACTTTTTGTATAACATAGAAAGACATGAAGAGTGATATTGTTGGTCAGTAAGACATCAAAGCAATTTTAAAAATATTGCACAGATCTAGATACCATCTACCAAGGCTGCTCATTTGATCCTATCACCACATCAGCTCACATGCCGATATTTGCCAGCATGGACCTATTTACATCTTCAAATTTATGAGCAGAGTATTGGGTCCATGAACTTGGACTCGAACTTAGAAAATCATTCTCAATCATATCATTTATTCAACAAGCATGTACCAGGTACTATTCTAGGTGCTTAGGACAAATCATTCAATATAATAGACCAAAAAAAAAATCCCTTCCCTCATGGGGCTTATTTACATATAATGTGTTTTTATATGAAAACGCAGGTAGATTTTTGTACCTGCCTGCATCCTACAGCTTTCCTTGTATTTTTGCCTTTGAGATGTGGCTGTCTGCGTTGCATAGGAAACTGTCTGACTCCCTACACAGTGAAAGTTATGCCACAGGGCAACTTTTCAAACAGGATGGGCTTTGGCAGGCTTCTCTTGAAATCGGAGTGTGAGATACTTTTCTATGATTGTTCGGTGTGACATGCCTTTCATTTCAAGCAGGGTTATGCCATCGGTCGTGAAATGCTATCGCAATCCCAACCCAGGTTTGCATAAACCACATGTAGTCAGAGTCAGCCAGGGTCACCATACAGAGATCTCATTTATTTTTCTTTTGACAAGACAGAGTTCAAAACCAGCTAAATAAAACAAAGTTCACTGCTGCATTTCCAAAAGTAGTAACTACTATTTTCAGTGGTAAGAATAAGAAGTTTAGAAATAGACTTTAGATAAAGCATGGAAAATTGATTGTCATTGCTTAGGAGATTTGAAAATTAAATAATTATGCTTAGATTTTTTTTTTTAAAGAGACTATTACCACACACAGGGCATGGATCAGCATGGGTAGTGTGTGTGTGTGTGTGTGTGTGTGTGTGTGTGAATGTGTTGTGAGTTGGGGAACTAAATGCAAGGTATTCCCTGGCTTCTGAACCAGTAATCTCTCAATTGTTTCATTTATACACAAGAGGCTCCCTGGGCTGGAATTTTAAATCTCTGAATTAGCACAAACAATGGTAAAATCACACAGAGACAGACAGTTTACAATTGACTGCAAATCAAAGCAGATTTTCCTATATGTTGTGCATTCTAGCAGGCACGGCGAATGCGTTAAACTTGTGAAATGTGTTTTTGCTAACAAAATCTGTCCATGATTACAACCTCCTACCTTCCAAATCTTCATTTTGCCTTCTTACCCCATATTGGAGATAGCTAAAATCCTCAGCGCCAGGAACAGCGAGGAGGTGGCTTTCAGCACAGGCTGTGATGGCTCATTGAGCGCACCTGGGCTCTGCTTCCGGTTAGATCCTTCACATTCCCAGTCCTGACATCAGAACCGATTTTTGTCAGGTATAATGTGCCTGAAAAATTTCTTTCAAGGCAGTTTCCTCTTCTAACACATCCCAGGGGAATTTCCCCTAGGGGGTGTGAGGCAACATTAGATTGTGGCTCTGATAAGATATTCCCAGGGTGGAAGAGTTTTGTATGACAAGCAGCACATTGCATCTGTTGTTTTCCTTATATCGAGTATTTTTTACACTGAATGATACTGGAACTGCAACCCAGGACTCTGTCTTAACTCCCTTGCAGTCTTGTACTTCCTCCTCCTCAATGACGGCAGATCCCAAAACACTTAGTGACATATGGTAGCCTGTCTGTGAAGTGTGCTGAACACAGTCCATTTACTTTCTGACTCTGGAGTATTGTGTTTCATTTTGGGCATCATATTTTTTAAAGGAGTATTGACAAACTGAAAGTCAGCCACCAGAAATCTTTTTTGGGAACAAGACAGGAGCAGCAATAATTGCATTCATGTATGCGTAACTAGTATCTGCACAAAGGAGGTCTCTAAGAATGGTGAAGAGTCAGCAAAATGCTGTGAGAAACTGTTTTAAAAAAAACTAGAGGTGTTCAACTTAGAGGTGTCAGTTATTTATTTATTTTTGGGGGGGGCGGGAATGGGGTGGGGTGGGTAGTGGCCATGATCCAAATGTTGGATCGGCTGTCACGTGGAAATGCAAATTATTTTTCTTTTTCCATGTAGTTCTAGTCAGCAAAACTAGAATCAATATGTGGGATTCATGGGTACAGATTTTTATTCTATATAAGGAATATCATTCTGCTTGTTAGCTATGCAATGATGGAATGTATATGTGCAAGCAAAAGCAGTAAGATCTTGTGAAGAGAATTCTGCACTGAATAAATAGTTAGGTCTGACCTGTGAAGATACCTCCCATTCAAATCTTTTATAATTTTCTCAATTAGGAGTTTCTTGTTCAATTTTTTTTTGACAGAGGCTTAAAAGGCCTCTTTTCTTTTCCTATATTCCTTAAAAGGGGAAGATAATTTAGCTAACTAAGCGATTTCGTGGTTTTAACAAAGTTGGCCTTACATCCATTTTTTATTTCTGATTTATTTTCTCTTTTGGAGTACATAATCATGTATTAAGGAAAACTTACAACCTCAGCTAAGTACCCATGGATCCTCATTATAACCTGAACAACCTCCAAAGATTTCTAACTGAGTTTTGATATCTTGTTACTTCCCTGCTTGTAAAGCTAACCTGTGGATTTTGCCCAAGTGGTATCCCTTCTCATTTCCTTTACTGTTTTGCCTTCCCCACTGCATGCAGTCTTGGTGGTTTCCTCCATCAGAGATCCTTGATTTTCTAGGCTAAGTGGTGGGACCTGACTCACTCTTGGCCAGTCAGACTCTGTCTTCGGAATTGGACTGTTGAGTACTGTGACACAGGACTGAGCTCATTGTTTCTCTATAGGATCTTGGGAAGGGGAAGTCTTTTAGGTCTTGTTACCTAGATCCACATGCAAATAGATGGCAAGCTGATTTCACAAGTTGTGTGTTTGTTATGTAGCCATATTGCTTGATTGTTAAATGAGAAGTTTATATCAACATTTGGAGCGTGACCTTATTTGTTTTCAGTAAAAATGGAAAATGATATATACACAGTGTCTTTGAGTAAGCATCTTTTAGGAGGATTTCCATGGGCTCATTTAACTAGAGGCCTTAGGGTGTGAGAATTCCTGTTTCCTGAAGTGCTGGAAAGTTAAGGTCAAATGCTGGATATGTTTCAAGTTCTGAGACAATACCAGCCGATTTCAAAGCTGGTGTTTGTGTGTGCGTGCATCTGTGTGTGTACAGAGCTAGGGAGGAAAGGCAGCCTCTGAGACTTTGCTTTGAAAGATGCCAAAACCCTCAGCCACATATTTATATGGGAAAGATCTGTATGTTTGGATGAAACCTGTCTTTTTCATAAACACAAGGCACAGAGAAGCCTGACTCCTCTTGCCCTGCTTTTGAACTTTTGTTCACATTAAGCAATTTCCCTCACCTTGCTTGTTGAACTTCCCTTTGTAGTGAAATTCACTAGTACAGCGACCTGGCAAGAAAACGATGGAAAGAAAGGGTGTGTTGGCCTAGACTGCATTTTTCCTGAACACTCTGAAATATCAGGATGTATGGAACATGAGTCATCACTTTCTGTTGGAAACTTTTGTGACCTTTACAGAGTAGGTCAATTTCTTCCCAAGCTGTGCTTCTTCACACCCCAGTGCATGACAGCAAAAGGGCAAATCCGACGGAAGCAGAAGCATATTCACATTTTTTCTTGCAATCTGTTACACATTATTGTTTTTTGACACAATTTGCTTCAGATGACAGTACTAATGGTGGAAACTAAGGTCAGCTGTGATGAAAGACTTGCCTGGTCTGCCTTGCATGGCTCTGTAAACGTCAGGTGGAGTAAACCCCGAGCCCTGATAGAATTAGGGTGGTAGAGGAGAGGAGGAAGGTGTCACTGGCGGCCTGGGAAAATAATCTGTTTTAGGGGAGGACCCTAAGGGAAGAAGACCACATTACACATTGTGAATCCTAGCCTTTTGGCAAACCTGAACTTGATTTGATAAACCAAAACAAAGCAGGCAAGCAACAAAGCCCTGGCCAAGGAAACTTCTGCAGCAGGCCGCACAATTCTACAACTCTGTCAGCCCTGAGGTTGTCACTATTTGGCCTATGATGTTAATAGAGAAGAATCTGAACTATCACGAAAAGTTTTGTTGCACATACTATCTTTATTTTCTTAAGAATCTGAACATTTTGGTGTGGTGTAAGGGAGCAGACTGGAAAAATTTCCTAAAAAAATTAGTACGACTAGCAAACACAGGGCATGGAAGAGCCCAGCTGTGTCAATCCCCTTTTTTTTATTCTATACAAATTCTTCCCCTTTCTAAAATCACTTAGAAATGGAATGCAGAAATCTACACAGTGAATTTTTCTTATCTAAATCTTATACCTTTAAGGCTTCTGACCACTTTATACATGATTTTTAGAATATTTCAGTTACATTTGACATTCCATATTTTATTAGTTTTATGTGTACAGTATAGTGATTAGACATTTATATAACTTATGAAGTGATCACCTTGATAATTCTAGTACTCACCTGGCACCATATATAGTTTTTACAGTATTATTGACTGTATTCTCTAACCTGTACTTTACTTTTTACTTTAAACAATTTTAACACTAATCTTTCTAAAAACGAATTACACATTTCTTTGCTTCTTAAAAGATTTAGTTACGATAACATAACATTTTCACTTTTCTGTTTACTGTCAGAAGCTCAGCTGTCACTTCCCAAGGCTTCCATTCCTGCCTCTAGTAGACTTTCTCCCCATGTCCAATTTGTTGCTTTTAAATGGCAATGGCTAAAAATTCAACATGGATAAACTAGAAATTTTGATGATGTATGTCTCTGAATGGGACAGAAGAAACTCTTATGCCAAGTGCATGAACTTTAGTGAAACAAGTTTTGGTGACATGCACTTCAGCTTCTTGGAGGCCTTTAAAGATGTTTCTCAGAGAACCTTTCTGTGGTCCATCTGTGGTTCTCTGTGGTGTCTTAGACATTTGGAGTTACCAGATAAGTGAACCTCAGATAAGAAGGAGTCTTTGGACTGACTGCTCTTCAAAGGTTAAAAAAGAAGAGTCAAGTATATCTATTATTGCCCAACAGGGACTTGGAGTCAGCTGTAGGTGGAACCTCATTTAGATTCAACAGCTTAATCGCTATTCCCATGCTGACTTCCTCTGAATGAATGCAGAGAAGTCTTCTGCAGTGAAGATGTGGCGTTAACTTGAGGAGGAGAGCAGACAGGTCCTAAAGATGCTACAAGTTGGGCCAGGCTGGAAGGGGAGTAGGATGTAACAGACAAAATGGGGAAAAGCCCCTGCAAAGGGTGGTTGAGGGATTCTGGGATCATGACCCAGAGATGGAATGCTGGTTTTTGTTTGTTTGTTTTTTGTTTTAAATTGAGCCACCTATAAAACTGTGAGTGACCTGGTCTTAGGAGCTGTGTTTATCAAGATTGCAAATAAATGCCCTGTAAGTCTGAGCATCATGCAGATGGAACGAAGTGCCCCCACCTTGACACTTTTAGAATAAGGAACCTAAGCGGAAGAGAGCAAAGTCTGTGCCCTGTTTTGGGATGAAGCATAAGAACCTAGAGTCTGTGACTCCAAAGCCAGTGATATTTTTATCTTATACAATGATGCTTTTAAAGGTAAAATGTTGTAAATACAGCCAAAGGTTTTCCATTGGAAACAAGCATATTGCTAGTTTCTGGATATGAAAACACTGATGTTAAAATTAGGTGATTTTTCACATTTGAGCAAAAGGTGGCAATTGATTATCTATGGTATAATGGCAAAATAATTCAGAAAAGTTGATTTTATCTTTTTTATCTATCAGTAGATGGCAGGAGATACCATCAAATCAAGATTAAAAAGGGAAGCAAATGACAAAATTCAGTCATTGTTCCTTGTATTACCTGGAAAAATTGGTATCCAGGGTAGTCAGTGTGCTGTTATGGTAGTACCTGTGGAGAGGTGTTTTTTAATGTGGATTTCCATTCAATTATTAGTTTCCTCATTAATCTAGCAAGATTGTAGTTGGTTTAAAACAAAAGTCAAACGTTGGAACTAAATTTGCTCTCTTTTGAAGAGACACCTGGAGAAATGATTCATCACTCATGTTGCTAAGATTAATTGGGCATTATAATTGTGTTAAGTGGATTCACACACCATGTAAGAATACAGAAGCTTTTCTTCTTTTTATTTTTTTTTTCTTCTTCAAGCCAAGAAGAGACAAAATAGAGCTAGCTAGCTTCAAAGTGGGTTAGAGAAATTCAGCAGCACAACTGGCTTTATCCAAGATCCTGCAGGTAGAGCACTGCAGTCCAACGGTGCTCACTAAACGTAAGGACGTCTCCACATGCGTTCATGGACTCTGGCCCCACGAGATGGTGTTCTTCTGTTCAGATAGGTGGGGTTTACATCAAGATTAAATTTGATTTTACTTCTCAGTTATTCTGAAGGTCAGAGCTCTCTTAAAAGCCCCGTGTTTCCCTTATTTGGAGATTATAGGAGCGTGAAGTACCTGTGGAATGATGAAGAATTGAAATTTTCAGTCTTCAAGCATGCTATTTCCTTTTTATCTGCTTGTCACCACTTAACGATGATATGATTCTTCTCTATGATACAAGCATTTGAAACAGCCACTTTATTTCTTCTTCACTCTGTTATCATTTGAATCTTATTTCTTGGAGGAATTTTTAAGAAAAAACTCTATCCATCTATGGATTTTTTCCTCACTCAGACAACAAACTTAACTGAAAAGAAGGTATAGGTTAGGAAGGCAAACTACAAGAGCATTTCCAGGGTGATCAAGTCTAATATCAATCTCCGTTAATGCCGAGCTGGAAATCGTCCTGGGCGTGGCCCACATGGCTCTCCAGGTGGAGGCTTCTGTGCTGTAGAGAGCATTCAATTGTGGAAAACAAAAATGGAAATGGATTTGCTTTTAAGTGAACCCTACTACTTTTCCTTGTAATTTTCTCCATTGGGAAAAATGTTTTACTCAAAATCACATTGTGTCCTCTTTTTTAAAAAACCCAAACTGTGACCAGGTGCCAAAATACCCTGTCAAGAACTATAAAAAAACAATCTTCCCAGTCTCTGTGATATGTCACCTGAAATCCCCACATTTGTCAATCAGTCAGTGTTGCTGAGCTTGGCATTGTGCTGGTGCCCTGCTGGAAATGCTCTTTTGGGTCAGAGTACAGTAAGTGCCTCTAGGTGTGCAAAACTAGGTGTGGAGCAGAGGGTAGCCTGGACACCCTTTTACAGTGACTTTGTAATTTAGCATGTGCTATAAATCTAATACTCTATGCTGTTGTTTAGTAACACCCCCTTTCATATTCTAAAGTGACAATAAATTACATGGTCACCATATTCTCTGGTTGTCTGCCTTTGCTCACTTCCCTTTCAAGAGTCTCTACCTTCCTGTTCTGTGTGAACCATCACCCACCGAGCTCTGCTGCTGGGGGCACATGTTGTGTTCGCGTCACATAGTCCCCTGTATAAATATTATTTACAACCAAGAGTCTTATACTCTTTCACATAATAAGTTATAATAACTAATAAAACTTAAGTACTAACTCTCTTAAATGTATGTTCATTTGAACAGAAAATAAACTTTTGAAGCCAAAGTACTGTGAAGAATCTGAGACTTTCCCCTACTAGCAAACTAAAAAGTTAGCCAGTCCCAGTTTCATAGATGCTGGAGGATGATAGGAGACATCGAAGATAGAGATATAGGATATTTTATATCTCACAGTAATATTAGTAGCCAGATTTTGACCTTAATTCTCACAGAATGGTGCAAAAGGGCCAGCTAGCACCTGTGCATGCAGCGAGTTGTGTTACAGGGAGGAATCCAGAACTCAGTGGAGCTGACTATTTTACAATAGGCAGTAAACACGTCTGCCCTTTGCTCTGGGATATACCATATATTCCAAGGCTGTTGATGATATTCCAAATCATCCCAGAAAGCTAGTCTTCCTACTTTAAGAATATTTCTACCAATAATTACATAGGATCTTATTTTTGTTCTTAGTAAGAGTAATACATTATCATTATAAAAATGCAGGAAAGGGTAAAGAAAAACATAAAACTTACTTGAAATCTCATTAGTCAGAGGTAATCTATTAAAATACTAGTCTTTTAATGCCTTAATATATATTTATTTTTATATATATTGGTACATTTTAAGAATCACAATGCTTTTTTTTTTTTTGTAATAGTAGTGTAGGTAGGAAAGATTTCCTTGAGAAACAGTTGTTGCTTTTTTGACAGTGGTGTAGGTGGAGGAAAACAGAGAAATAAGGAAGGATTAAACTTTTTTTTTTATTCAGAGCCAGATAATAACAGCAATGCTTGGTTTCATGCAAAATCAATGGAAGTGAGTTATTTTGACAGAAATTTGCCATCCTACACTGGTCATATGGTACTCCAGATAATAAATATTTTAAGCTAGTGCATTGCTGGTAATTTATTAGGTGGTATAAAATAATAAAAACAATATAAAAGTCCAGAGACAAAACACTTAGACTGGGGAAATAGAAGGTCTATCTCTATCAGTGTTAGAACTTTCTAGAGTTTTATAATAGGTTAGTGGAATAGAGCAACACGGTTACTAAGTAGATCTAGACATTTTTATTTCTTTTAAAATTGCTTCCCTGTGTATTTTTCTATGTGAGTTATGCTTTTTCCCCAAAAGAAACACTCAGAAAAATATTTTATTTTGTTACAAGTCTGGGGTGTCTTTTTTTTTTTTCTATTTCATCTCTGTTTCTCTCCAAATCTAGACATTGCATTCACATCTCTAAATTCAGATGTTGTTCATGAGGATCAATGCAAAAATTACATTCTTCACAGAATACAGAAATACCAGGGTCCATTAAACTCATTTTCAATACATTCAAGGTTTGTTTTTTCCATGCTAGTGGGTCACCAGCTACTGAAGTCAATGCTGGGGGAAACACAACTGCTTCAGAAATGCTTGGGATATCAGAGAAGCCTGCGCTGTGACCTTGTAGGAGCTTAACGGGGCCCAGGCAGATCAATACCCATCTTAACGGGGCTTCAGACAGATCAATACATATCACAGAGAGAATCGAGTGGAGGCAGAGTCCCACCCAGCACAGACTCTAGGACCCGTTGCCAGGGTCCCACCCTGGCTTTGCCACTCAGCTTGGAAGTTTGCGCAAGCCACTTAGCTTTTCTTTTAGTTTCCTCATTTCTAAGATGGGTAATAATTCTACCCAAGAGCATTGTTATGAGGATTAAATGAGCTAGCCTGCATAAGGCTCTTCAGATAGAGACTGGCACAGAATAAGAACTTGATATAAATGTTTGTTAAGTCAATAAAATAAACTTCTTGGGAAAGATTTGAAGGCAGGAGAGGCAGAACCAGGCATATGGAATCTCCACAGACCTGTTTGTCTGAAACAGAGGATTCTGGGATGGAGAACATAGAGAAGATGGGCCTTGAGAAGATCTCGCAGTCCAAAGTTTACATTCATTTCATAGAGTGAGTGTAAGACTAAAATTACCCAAGCGAAGGGACCTGTTTCTGTGTGCAGGGTGTGGGCGAGAAGGAAGACGGTAAAGCCAAGGGACAGCAAGAGAAGGACAGCAAGAGAAGGACCTCAAGAGGTCGCCTTTTTTGTTCTTCCTATTAAACTCTGATTGCGCATGTGTTTCTAAGTCACCTCAGATTCCTTTTTTTTTTTAAGATTTATTTATTTATTTTTAGAGAGAGGAGAAGGGAGGGAGAAAGAACAATGTATGGTTGCCCCTCACATGGCCCTCACCAGGGACCAGGCCCGCAACCCAGGCATGTGCCCCGACTGGGAATCGAACCGGGACCCTCTGGTTCCCAGCCTGTGCTCAATCCACTGAGCTACACCAGCCGGGCTCAGATTCCTTTTGAAAGTAGGTGGGCTATATATTTACTCACTTAATAAAGTAAAAAAAGATGTCTGGGAAATAAATAATTTCTCAAGTCTTGGGCCAGGAGATCCTAGTCAGGCTGAAGAGGAAGTGGATTTAGGGATGTTGAGGTAACACCAACGTTTGTTAATAACTAATGGTGGAGGAGGCAAAAGACATATCTGGGATTATTAGCCTCAAGAAAAGGTAGTTAGAGACTAATCTACAGTGATGGTAAATATATGGAAATGCTGAATAAGTGAAAACAAAGAATTTAATTTTAGGTAGAGATGTTTAGAAATGACAGGCGATATAGTATTGAATCCAACCAGAGAGGAGAGGAGAGGACGAAGAGCGATCTGCATGTCACAGTGGCTCTGTCCTCCGCAGCAGACATCCAGAGTGCAGTCACTACCGCTTATCACCCAACAGGAACCCTGATGGAAATAACTGTTTCCAGCGATAACTCCTGTTAGCAGTGAAGTACAGTTCTAAATCACATTTTGAAATTTCCTCAAAACTGCTTCCTCAAAGACAAATGACCCTTTTACAATGTGCCCAGTTAAATAAAATAATGGATGTGAACAGCTTTGCAAAACATTAACGTGCTGCATAAATGTAAGGTGTTATCATCATTGTGTCCTGTTAGAAAACACACAGTGAGAAGAGATTGTTTTTGTGAACTAAATAGTCAACGATGGGCTGCGTGACAGTGCGGGTCATAACTGACGAATGACCATGCCCAGGGAGGGCTGATCAGTGCGGGTGTGTTGCCCCCGAAGACTACTGGTGTAACATCACAGGCTTTTTGTTCTATTTTCTTTCTTCGGTCCTTTCTTATTTAAACTATTTTTTCAGGGGGTTAAAGGCGTACTTAACAAATTTTGATAAGACTAGTAAGGGGGAGTTAAGCTAATATACAACAACCTTAGGAAATATTCTACTATATGAATAAGGCAAGCTTCAGACAGACTAGTAACTTGTCCAAGAGAATATAGTGGTCAATAGTGTTAAATGAGTAACCCACTCTTCAGCTAGAATAATAACTTTCCCAGTAGGGTGGGAGAGCTGAGATTTGAAAGAAGACAATGTGAATCTAGAGAATGTATGCCTAATCCATTTTGTTTTATTATTTACTCATTTACGGTAAGTCATCACTTAATGTCGTTGGTAGGTTCTGTGACTTTAAGTGATATGACATACAATGAAGCCAATTTCACCATAGGCTAATTGACATCAACAAGGGTTAAGTTCCTATAGCATTTCTTCAACATTATACTGAAAAGACGTTTAGCAGAATGACATTATTCGAGGACCCGACATGTTTCACAAACATAACATGTGTGCACTTACACCAGGGAATGATCTGAGCATTATAAAATGCTACTCACTCAATCTTCATAACAACCTTGTGAGGCAGAAACTTATTGTTTTCTACAGCTTAGAAACTGAGGCACAAAAAAGTTAAGTAACTTGCCCAAGGTCACACAGCTAGTAAGTGGATTCAAACATGGGTAGTCTGGTTTGGGAAGCCCTGCCCCTGAGCACCACGTGATGGTAGTTCTGGTCCAGGGTAGCTCTGTTCAACGCTGTGCCCAGCTTCCCCGAGCCACATCTGAAGTGACCCTGCACTCTCCTTTCCCCTGGGAGCCACAGAGTCTTTGCGGTTACAAAGGAAGCAGTGAGCATTTATGATGCAGTGGGTGCTCTTTTGACCCACCTTGGAGCACCCATGCCTGAAGGCATCTTTCCTGATGCCACCAATTTCATCCTAGACTCTTCAATCCTTGTGTGTGGTTCTCAGAGCCAGAAAGCATTTCCTTCCGCATAAAATACATCCTCATTCTCATTACATCTTCCCATAAAACTTTCATCAATGTGAAAATTGTAAAATGCATTCCTTTTTATGCAGACATTTAATCTATGGTTAAATGACAATTGAGCAATATATCCTCCTGCATACTCAAATACCATCCCAACTCTGCAATTTGAAAATAAATTGACAATCTTAAAATTGGCATGAGTTTTAAGGAAAGGAAATATTCGCAACCACAGACTTTAGAGGATGTTTACCTACACCGTGAACTATGGGACACACTTTGGCTTGATCAACACATTCCACTTAAGAGAGGTTTCATATGGAGCTACCCCTCAGCAGTCTGATTTGAACTGACCCATGGGCCCAGGGCTGTGTTCCCTTCTTACGTGCATGGGTGAAGCGGAACTTCCAGCCCCTCAGCCTCTCAACCTCTCACTTTCAGAAACAGTGAAGTTTAAAATATAAAGGTGTTGTTTTTGCTTCACAGGCAAATGTCAGAGCAAGATATTCTGATTTCTCTTGATTGGCTCCAGGTGATGCTAAGTGGGATGCAGGAAATTATCAAAATCAATCCACCTTTCAAAGGCTTCCTTTGAAATCACAGGATCAGAATCAAAATGTAAAATGAAATTATTTTTATTCTGTTTTCTTCCAATATTTTTCATAGCTTTCACGCTACAAAGCAGCAAGTAAAGTACCATTTTTATTTTTCTACTTTGCCCTCTAGAAAGGTGATTGTTATAGCTTTAATATTTTCCAAAGTAATACAGTGTTTCTTAAACAATGTGACTCTTGCATACTGGATTTCTAAAGGATTTAATGATTAACTTTCTCAAAGGTTTAGAAAATTTCCCCACTTCAACTTATCAGCATAGTGACTTACATACTAACAATAAAATGCAGGGCATGAATCACAAAGAATCCAGCTGACACTGAGAACAGTAATCCGTGGCCAACCATCATTGTTAAGCCGGGATATTCAAACACTGCCATGAGAGAACTTTCAAGCACTAGGAGAACAAAAATCCTGATCAAAATCCAAATCTAGTGGAAACTGGAATATTCTAGAAAGCAAAACAAAATACGGAGTAACCAGAAATATGATTTTGAAGGTACTCTCCAATGTCTTGCTAAACTGATATGTGACTGGCAGACCGACAGCAGTCACTTCTACCCTGGTGTCTGTTAGAAAGGCAGAATCGTAGGCCAAACCTTAGGCTCTCTAAACCAGAATCTAATTTTCAGCAAGCTCTTCAGGTGATTTGTATGTACATTACAGCTTGAGAATCATTTAAGGTGTTTTTGAGAGTGGAATTATGTGAATAATTGCTGTTTTTAAAAAACAATGTCACATACCAAGAGAGAGTGCTCATCCTTATCTTGTAAAGGGGCCATCATTTCATAAATGAGAGGGGAAAAACCCTCTCCTTGTATTGCTCCGGGAAGATAATGACTGAGACAAAATTATTTTTCCTGGAGGAGCAAAAGCACTTACAGGGGAAGGAATATCGCTCATCACTTTCAGCAACAACAAATGCCAGCTTGACCTGATTGTTATTTCTGACACATCGCCTTGCATTTCTTGTCACATTATGCCGGTGGATTCTTTTCCTTTCTTTTTTTATTTTTGGGTCAGAGAAGGAAGCTGACCTAAAGGTTGCCTCAGGCATTTGGAAATACGGTCTTCCTTGTCTGTTCCGTTCAATCTGAGGTGGCTGCTGCCGCCGTTCTCACCTGGGTGATTTTAAGAGCTTATCAATCATGAGACTGTTGAGATCCCTGAGCCATCAAGCAAGCACCTCTCCCATGACATGATGACTTGTGTTAATAATAATATGAGGCTGTGATAGGAGATGCAGGAAAAATAGAAATCAGAGTAGCACCCTGAAGGGGGGAGGCGAGGGCGAGAGCGCCGGGGCTCACCGTGGAGAGCTGTATCCCTAAGTCGCGTGGAAGGATGTGGCTCGAATGGATCTTTTGGCAGCACCGGTTATGGAGAGGAAGTGACCATCGGTCACCGCCTGCTCCTCAGCTGCTTGACAGCCTAGACAGCACCTGCTACCACCCATTTTACCATCTATCATCTTGGCGGAGGTTTATTCTGAACTTACTAGGAAAGAGGAGATGCGGCTGTTAGACAGAGACCACATTGTCACCCTTAATAGTTCACACTAGTCAGAGGAGAAGGAGAACGCAGTGGCTTTTTAACCTGGGAACCATTGTAGCTGTGAACAGGAAAAACTGGAGTCTCACGGCCCTGGGTGAGAAAGTCCATTGCCACAATGGCATTAAGACCATCAGTCAAATTAGTTGCAATTCATTCCTTATCCTCTTGGAGAGGTTGACACAATAGCTGGGACCTCTTGAGTAATCTTGGCTGATTTTACTGTTTGTACATTTTGAATATGATGGTCAAGGTCAAAATGAGCTTGAAACTCCACGGCTAAACTTTTTTTTACTGAAGAGGGAAAAATTTGGTCAATGTAGGCTGTGAATATGCTTGCTGTAAATGCTGTTTTCAACCCTTTGTTGACCTGACGATATTCACATACGCGATGTACCCCTCATCCATGCCACTATCCCCTCATCTGTGTTGTTGCTGTAGTTTTCTAACTGGTCACTCAAATTCCATCCTCATCACCCCCATCTGTCCACACAGCAAGCAGCCATAGTTCTCATCTCAAAATGTAAGGTAGGTCATGTCACTCCTTAGTTCTAAACCCTCCGATGTCATCTCATCCCACCCAAAGGAAAACCCGAAGTCCTAACTCTTGCAGACAAGCCCCAAGGACATGGCCAGACACCACCCACACCCTTTGCCATCTCTGTGACATCATCTCCTGCCTCCTCCCCCACTTCCCCACCATCCTGGCCTTCTCCGTCCTCAACTACGTCCTACCCTAGACAGGTCTCATCTCAGGGTCTCTGCCTGCATTATACTGTATTTTGCCATGTATAATGCACACTTTTTGCACAAATTTTTGAGGAAAAAACAGGATATGCATTGTACGTGGGCATAATGATTACATACCATGTGTATAACAATGGGTATAATAATCCCGCATGATGCACACAAAAATGTGGGTGTTCATTATACACATCCAAACACGCTATGTTCCCCAAATAGACACTTACCCTTCACTTTTGTTTCTGCTCAAGAGTTATCTTATCAGAGAAATTCCCCTGAACAACTTCTGTAACCCCTGCTCTCCAATCTGATGCATTATATAGTTTTTCAATATATATCTTCCCCAACTAGAAATAACCCTGTGTGAGTGGAGATTTTTTTGTTCACCACTGTCAGGCAGGGACCTGACAAGTGCCAGAAATATACTAAGACAAATGCTCAGTTAATGTTTGTGAACAGATGATTTTTAATGCTTGTTTGCACACCTGATATTTTGCTCATTTTCTCACTGTACTTGGCTCAGAAGCACTTTTTTACCTTCCTGCTTTTGTAATTTCATGTTTCTTCCTCTGTCTGGGGGTGCCCTTCCACTTTCCCAAGTCAGCAAGTTCAAGTCTGACCTTTCTTCAAGTCCCTTCTCCCCCAGGAAACCTCTCCCGGTTCCGTTCTCAGAGGTGACCCTGTCTCTCCCTGGTCCCCCAGCCCTGACTGTGACCCTCACGCACAACTTAGTCCTGTCTGTGCTGTGTTGGAATGATTCATCTTTATGACCAGAAGCATTAGAGCATGGGCCACGTCCGGTTTATCTCTATACCACTAACTCCCACACACTTTACTTGCTGTTTTGTACATAGAAGGTGTTCAGTGCACATTTGGTGAATAACTATTGCTGAATAGATTGACTTTACTCTCCCGATGTTGATTTCGTGGTAGGGGACCTGGGTAAGAAATGGTAGCAGAGTGCTCTCATAATCCTGCAGTGTCTGCTTCTAAAATCTGCCCTTGATTACTATTTGGTTTGGTGTTTTGTATGTGAGGAAGGTAGAAGAATTTTGCTCTTGGTTCTGATCATTTTGCTTTATTTTAATAAGTACTGAAAGAAACATTCATACAAAAGACAAAATACCTAACAATCAGAAAATTAGTTGTACTGTTCAGCTGTCTCAATCCCGGGTTGAATTTGTAACTGGGGAAAAGCTTTCTATTACAGTGAACACTTAGCATTTTTCACCACCTGAAAAGTCCTTTTTTCCTCCTTTCTGATGAAACCCTTTTCTATATCCTGGGCTAAGAAGGAGAATCAAGAGCATGAAATAGCTATGCTTAGAAAGACACCTGTGTAAAAATCTGATTTTTTTTTTTTTTTTAGCATGGAATTTTCAACTTCAAACTGTCAAGACTCTGGATTTGAAGTTCATAGTGTACTTCTTCTGTGGAACAGCTGGTCTAATTGGGAAAGTTTTGCTGTGGCAACAACAGGGCTCATTAGGCTTTCTTTTATCAGTTGTGTAAGCTGTGAGATTTCAACCAAGTGGAGGATTTAGATTCTAAATGAGAAATATAGATCCACATTTCACATAATGAAATAATGGACTTCAGAGTTACCTTTCTTGTGACAAAAGCAGGAACTTAAATCCATTGGAGGGTTCCCTGTTTAATCAATATATAAACGAGAGACACAGAAGATTTATTTCTTCTGTGGCAACAAACTCCATCATTTTTCTTAATTATCCCTAGGTTTGCCTCTCCTGCTTTCAGATTCTTTGCAAGTAAAAAGCTTCCTTATACTAAGAAACGGACATGAGATCTCTTGTTCTGTTTTCTTTCTCATACACACAGAGAGTTTTGCCTTTTCTGTGGCAATACCTGCATTTCTTAATTAAAACCTAATAAAGTCAAAGGTTCTGCAAGGTTGTCCAGGCTACCTTAAAGACCAGGGGTTGCAGCTGAGGTAGACAAAGATCAAGGCAGCTGGAGGAAAAAAAAACAAAGAGTTCGAACTTTGGATCCACAGATGGTTATGCCTGCCAACTGTTATGAGCCAATGAATATCTGGCCTATCATTTGTCATATTTATTGCAGTACATAATGCTGTAATTTCTCATGGCATGGTTATTTATCTTGCTGTGTTCTCTGAACAGCTAAAATTGTGGCCATGTTAGAGCATTCATATACCTTTTGGGTGGTTTCATCTTTAAAAGGTAGCAATGCAAACTGGCACAGTCCCCCTACCCCCATCCAAGGACTGGAATTATGAATGTTGCAGAAACAACTAGTTGGCATTTTATGGAAAATTCTGACAATTGAAAATAAGCTCCCAGGCTTGCTCCTATGTATTTAGCCACAGAGCCTGGAGGGAGCAGAAGCTGTCCATTGCCGCTCACGCCTTCTCAGAGGTGCCGGGCTGGTCTCCTGAAGCGGTGGCAAGTAGAGTGGTGAAGACCGTATCCAGAAGCCTTTGTAAAGTATGCACAGAGCCCTTTGATTTTGCAATAAGGAAATGGGCTTTGGGGAAAGGAGGTGAGTGTGGGAGGAAGAAGGTACTCACTCGGTCGTTATTTCTGACAGCGTCTGGGGGTACTGTGACGTCAGAAGGAGCAGCAGGAACACCTGTCTCAACTGGCACTTCCGCTACTGGCAGTGGTGAGTCAGTGGATAGTGGCCACATGATGCCTGGTGACAGAAGGTGTGACTCACAGGTGGGCAGAAGATGTCTTTAGGGTACTGTTGCTCCTCTCCACATCGAAGCATCCATAATGAATCATCGTGTCCAAGTGGGGCTTGGAGTGGGGCCAATTTCAGTGCACACTGGAGCCTCCATGAAAGGCAGATGTGAAGATGTAGGTGCCTCTCATCCATTCAGGATTAGCTGCATTAGTTCCTGAGGTGTGAAAAGTCACACTTCGTTACAAGCCGCTCTGTTGGCCCTCAGTCCCCTGCAGAGCATAACAAATCTCACTTCAGTCCTTGGTTTTCCTCACAATGGCTTTCATCAGAAATGTTAACAATGATTATTCCTAGGAGTCCTGAGACCTCTTGCCTTTTCTTTGCCCTTCAAGGTAGTGAAGCAGCCCCAAGGTGTTCAGCAGAAGAGAGAGGAGGCACTGATGTCATCCTCATTATCATGAGGGCTCATGTTTAAAGGCTGCAGGTTAAGATACCAGAAGCCTTAACCCACACCTTATAAACACTTTAGTCTTATCTCTCACCACCTATGGCTCCTGAATGTTCCCAGCTGCTTCAGGACTCTGCACAGCCAAGACTCTCACAGGGGAGGTAACTCTAAAAGTGTAGTTCTGAGAGCACACTTCTGAACTCTGCCTTCCCTCCTGGAGAATAAAAAGGGCGGTGTCTTGGAGGCTCTAGGGCTGCCTGAGGACCAACCACTTGGATTTGGAAGGCTGTGCTCGAGGCTGGAAAGAATGAGTACACGACTTAGTACAAACACGAAACACAAGCACCTTCAAGAAGAGAGGCAGAAAAGTTAAGGCTCAGACAGAATAGACACTTCTGAAAAATGTCAAAGAGGACAAGATGCTTTTAAAGTTTTCGTCAGTGCTTTGTGCTTGGAGTGGTAGTGCAAGGTCAATGAACAACAACAACAAAAAAAGCCCACTCTCCAAAGACCTCCTCTGCATCTACCTCTTAGGTTAGGCAGAATGCTTGTGAAACCAGGAAGGGTGAAAAAGCAATGGGTAAGAGAGCCAGAAGGACAAGATTTGGGAGAAAAGCTTTAGAGGGCACTGTCCAGATTTTCAGGTCCAGTCACCTACGTCTAGATCCCGTGCAGACATGATCCTGTGTGACAGCCAGCCCTTGCGGGAGCAGAGACCATGGGGAGACTGATAGCAGACCTAAACGGGGTAAATGTGCCCATTTTAAAGAAGCGAGGGTACATTATTAAACAAATGATTTATGTACATTTGAAAAGGAAGCAAAGTTGGGAATGAGTGCCACAGTTACAGTGCTAAGGGAGTCCAGTGACAAAGATGAGGCTGAGTTGGTTAAATGTGCTGAGAGCAACATAGCAGCTACCAAGGCTCAAAGTTCAGTATGGGCAATCCGTGCACAAAGAACAAACATCCTTAACACAAAGCAGCGGTTATTTTTAGGTGTGGGTGATAGATGGGAGGAGAGATTGTGGTTCTGAAATTCTTCCATGCAGGTCTCTCCAACCCTCTAAAATACAGCCAGCTTTCAGAAGCACCTTTCTAGAATAGACCCCACTCTTTGTCCCTCCTCCCTTTTAGTATCTCTCACAGCCTAGCTTGAACTGACAAACTGAGAGTAACAGGGATTTATACTGGGAAGACAATTGAGAAGCAGCTATGAAAGCTCTGGTTAGCAACTGTTTCTTGGAAAGGTAGCTGACAGAGGATCTGATAAATGTTTGCTTTCTGGTTACCTTGGGCAAGCTAATGGCTCTGCTCCTTGGTTTTCTCCTCTTGGAAATGGGAACAATAACCAGGTGGCAATCAGTTCTCTTTCCTCTCCAGATTCCCTGTTTCCTTGGGTCTTTTCTTGGGCTTCCCATTTATTTTGTTTTTGGCTTTTTACACAGCGTATTTTGTCAGGTTCACAGGATTTGTTTCTTGACCACTGTACATAAATAGCAAACTCTCTTAAACCACTGAAATGTGACAAGTAATGAAAAGAAAGCAGAAATTCAATCAGAGCATGTTAGGTCTAATTGTCTGCTGTTTTACTGTTGTAAGTAATCTCAAGGTGCCCGCCCGCTCGCCGCACTTCCTCACGACAGCTTTCATCCCACATGGTGTAATTGAAAGACACTGCCTGCAAGGGGATGCTGGTTCTAGCAGGAGCTTTCCCACTAATTAGCAGTGGGACTTAGGATACATCATTTTACATCCTGGCTCTGTTTCCTCATCAGCACAGTAAATGGGTTGACCTATATTATCTCCCAGGTCCTTACCAACTCCAGAATTTTAAAAGATCTATGGTTTCAAGCCAAAAACTATATTATGGAATGAAGTGACAGTATGCATAACTGCAAGTTGATTAGGGAAATAGCATAGAATTTATCTCTTAAATTGGCTTTCACCATAATAAATTACAGAGTAAAGATACAGAGAAGAGAGATACATTTTATGTAAGTGTTCAAGGAAGCATAGCTTATTTGAAACAATGGTTTCTGCAAATAACCTTTCATTCTTTGCCCTTATATTTTGCCTAATGGATGGCATAAAATGTATACTCAGCCTGAAGAGTGGCTTGCGTTCCATTTCCAGTCACCCCATCATGCTGTGTGCTGCCGCTCTCCATGTTCGCTGACATTGCAGGACGTAGCACAATGCCGAGTGAAATGTTAGAAATGTGACATGGTGTGTCAGAAACAATGCTTGCTTTTTGCAGATTACTCATCATTTAAAGGCTGGTATTTAGGACCATCTTTAGATAATTCAATAGCTTTGCATCTCTGGTAGGAGGGATGTCAACCTGAGTTAAATTTTTTTTTGCTTATCAGACATAGTGAGACAAGATGACATTAAAACAGTTGAAAGAAAGTAACCATAATGTGCATATATATATATATATATATATATATATATATATATATATATGTTTTTTTTTAAATCAAGCAAATCTTTAAGGAACTTAGGAGTTGCTTGAATTGATTTACTGCAACCAGAAATTCAAAGAGAAAAAAACATAATTGTCACAGACTGTTGTCCAGGATCAACCCAGATATTTCCCATAATTATCCTTTGTCTTGATAATGTCACAATCTTCTGTGACATCACAAATTCTAATTTTGATTGAAGTCAGTCTTGTGGAGAAAAAAGTGTCTCAAAGTAACTGGGACTTGTTCATGTATATGTCCTCTGAGTTGACTCAGGCTTGCTAATCTGAAGGTACAATGGAGCCACATTATCAGCAGTGGCCCAAACTTTACAGGTTCTCCGTGTCACCTGCTCAAGACACATGCTGTGCTCCCCTGAAATGGCAACTACAGGGACTCCCATCTGTGCCTGCGAGAAGCCTAGACATCACACGGCTGCTCTGCTCTCCAGTCCAGTGCTGTGGCCCCCCCCCGAGGGACCAGGCAGAGCCCTCACAGTGACCACACTGCAGGATGGTCTGTGACTAGGCGGGGGATGGGGCCTCTCTCCCACTTGCTGTTGGTTGCAATGGTTTAGGGTGTACAAACGTGGCACTGCTGGTGCCTCCGTCAGTGTGGAGTTTAATAAACTAGGACATTGGGACCCAGACCACGCTCCCCCCCCCACCCCCGGTGCCACACAGGCACCCAGAGGGAGGGAAGAGAAGAGGCGAGTGCCAGGGCCTGGTCCTGTCTTCGGCAACCAAGTCATTGTTTGGGGGTCATTTTTATTTTCTTAGGATGACTTTCTCTGGCAAGTTCTCCATCCCCTGAAACAAATATGCTTCTGTCAGGTCCTCCTTACCAGTGGGCTTGAGATGTCCAGACAGAATTCTCCAAAAAGCGGGGGCAGCGTGGGCTCATGTGGGGACCCCGACACTGCTCACTCCACAAACACTTGCCCAGCACATGCTAGGTGTGGAGGGCTTTCTTGCTCCTTTATTTCTCTTTTCTCTAAAGACTTCTTTCTTTGGAAAAATGGTTTGAATTGAAGAATTGACACGTAGGACTCCTCTTAATCCAGACTGTGAAACCATTTTTAAAGAAAATACAATGAGAAAAGAGATGTACTTTCAGAACATGGGTTTCTCTGGCCATGCGTTCATATGCACAGAGAGCTATTATTAAACAACTCTGATTTAACTGTCTCATCAGATATCTTTGCAGAGGAACAGAAATAATTAGAAAAATGCAGAAGTAGTCAAACTCCAGAATAAGCCGAAAATGGATAATGGACAATCTAACTTTCTCCCCAGTGTTTGAATGGGTTTGTGTCTGTATAGAGAAAGCATGTTTGGGCTATTTTAGAATTGTCTAGCATTCTTACTGATATATATCTTTGAATATGAACATTATTTCAGTGACTTATTTTTTCATATATATTCTGATGCAAAATTATTTCAGCGCATTGCATAATATCATAAGTATGAGACAATATTTATTTCTGCATGTGTATTGTTATTAAAGTTACCTGCATTTCAAAAAGGAGCTTCGTATATATAGACGTTCATAAATTACACGTGAACACTAATGAACTACAATGTTGATTTACACATGACTAGGCACTAATATGTTTTATATAATTGTTCATATGACATTCTCAATTTCAATAAAGTGTGCCTCTTGACATACAGATGACCAATAGACATATGAAAAGATGCTCAATATTACTAATCATGAGAGAAATGCAAATTAAAATCACAATGAAATATATCACACACTGGTCAGAGTGGCTGTCATCAATAAATCAACAAACAAGTGCTGGCAAGGATGTGGAGAAAGGGGAACCCTAGTGCATTGTTATTGGGAATGCAGATGGGTGCAGTCACTGTTTAAAACCATATGGAAGATCCTCAAAAAATTAAAAATGGAACTGCCTTATGACCCAGCAAGTCCACTACTGGATATATATCTGAAGAAACCCAAAATATTAATTTGAAAGAATATATACACCCCTATGTTCATGCAGTGTTATTCACAATAGCCTAGCTATGGAAGCAACCCAAGTACCCATCAATAGATGATTGGATAAAAAAGGGTGGTACAGCACTGGCTGGTGTAGCTCAGTGGATTGAGTGCTGGCCTGCAAATCAAAGTGTTGCTGGTTTGATTCCCAGTCTAGGGCACATGCCTGGGTTGTGGGCCAGGTCCCCAGTAGGGGGCATGTGAGAGGCAACCACACATTGATGTTTCTCTCCTTCTCTTTTTCCCTTCTTTCACTTTTCTAAAATAAATAAATAAAAATATTTTAAAAAAATGTGGTACATTTACATAATGGGGTATTACTTGGCCATAAAAATAAAATCTTACTATTGCAACAGTATGGATGGATTTAGAAGGCATTATGCTGATTAAGATAAGTCAGTCAGAGAAAGACAAATACCACATGATTTTAATTACACGTGGAATCTAAAACACAGTGTAAAAGAACAATTAAAACAGAAACAGAATCACAGATACAGAGAACAGGCTGATATTTGCCAGGGGGGAAGGATTTGGGGAGACTGAATGAAAAAGGTAAAGGGATTGAGAAGTATAGATTGGTAGTTACAAAGTAATACAGCATAGTAAATATAGTAAATAATACTGTACTAACTATGTATGGTGCCAATTGGGTACTAGAAATATCAGGGGGCCCACTTAGTAAAATATGATTGTCTAATCACTATGCTCTATGCCTGAAACTAATACAAAATAATATTGAATGTAAACTGTAATTGAAAAAGTTCAAATATTTTAAAAAAAGAATGCTTCTTATCTAGGTGTGTCCCGCAACACATTGTAGTTCTTTATGCTAATGGCAAAACATTACTGCCCTTCAAATTTGGAAATGATAATATTGATAAAGGTATGTAGGGATGTATCTGTAAGATCAATATATGATCAATAGTTCACTGCATACAGTGAAAAATGCTGTAGTTACTATTGGCAGAGTCTCATATTTTTTGTAGTTTTGTCTTAAATTTGGGGGCTTCTATATACAAATCAGTGTATGGACTCAGGTAATCGATCCCTAAAAAAAAAAAAAAAAAAAAAAAGATGTGCTGCCCCTGATTGCCATGAAGCTGTGTGGCCGTCTAAAATGTGCTGCTCTCCTGTTTCCTCCTCCCTCCTACTTCTGTTTGGCTCTTTAAGCTGCTTGGGTTTATCCGTTATCTCCTAAAACATCAAACTTAGTCAAGGGCGTAAGATAGCACTACCTTTCTGTATCTTCAGTTCATGTCTGCTGTGGTCCACTGTTAACATTCACTACGCACATTCCACAACCCGGCCCTGAGCTGTGTCCTGGGGATACTGAGATCCCCAGTCCCTCGTAGTTCAGTGAGGGTGTTAGAAAAAGTTCTAACTTTTTGATTGATTTTACCCACCCAGCCTGCATTCTCTCCAATCATTTTTGAGGGTCTTATTTTTGCTTTGGGGAAACATTCCTCATAGGTACAGTTATGCTAGGGTTGCCAATCAAGACCAGGGAATGGGCCCCAGATTAAGCTATGCCACTGAGACTTCCAAAGAGAAAGAATCTTGAGCAGAGGAACTGAAAGCCTGGAAATCTGGCTAGGTCATTCACCCTGATGGTGGCACCCTCAGATACCACCCATTTGTACCTGCTTCCACGATACCTGATGGTACTCAAGTCGGCGCCTTTGTCAGACTTGGCTCTTCGGCATTTCCTTCCACTCTATAAACTGTTCTGTATCCTTCCAATAATTTTCTTTCTAGATCACATAACAGTTGGCTCTTGCTGCTTTGTTACCAGTGAACTACAACCCATATAGAAACAGGTGTAATGCCATAATTCAGAATAGTAGATTCTCCAGAAAAGGTCATGCAAAGTATTGATTTGACTTTTAAGACATGTTTTTAAGTTTGCTGAGGAAACAGCACATGTGATGTTTATAGTAGGTTCAAGTTTTCCACCTGACAACACTTAGTGTTTGAACCAGTGGCTTCAGTACAACAAAGACTTGCTCGTTGGCTTTCTTAATTTGCTGTTTATTATGTCACTCCACAGTGAATGATATGGTTTTGTAAAAGTCAAGTTTAACTCTTATAGTATTTTGTGGTAGCATGGAACAAGTGAAAAAGTTTAGGTAGTAAATAACTACACTTCATGAGCAACGAACACTTATTTTAAAGTCTCGGTAATTGTGATTTTAACTGTAAACACCTTCAAACTCTGTAAATGCAAATCATCTTTTTAAGAACATCTAAAGAACACCGGCAGAATTTGAAAATGAAAAGTAGTGTCATGACTAACCAACAAAAACAGGTCACACAGAAAAATGCACATTTGATGTCAGTGAAGTTAGGTGGTTGTCTTTGTAAGTGTTGTCAAACAATTATGTTTTAAAATATGTTTTCCTGTAGACAATTTTAAATGCACAGATAATAGGAAAATATAATGAATCTCCATGTACTTATTGCTTTGCTTCAGCAAGTTTTACGTCATGGTCAATTTTATTTCTGTACTCCCCACCGAGGTAAGGAAGTATAACCCCCTTTCTGATTATTTTGGAGCAAATCCCAGACTTCCTATCACTTCGTCTGTAAATATTTTAGAATGTAGCTATAAAGCAAGATCTCTCTCTTTTTCTCAAACATGCTATATAATATAATGATCACATCTAAAATTAAGTTAATGATCATTCCTCTTCAGTATCAATATTCAATCAGTATTCTTATTTCCTGTGTGTTCATTTGTGGGAGAGGCCTTAGGGTCCCCAGGTCATATCCTTTCAGCCCTGTCTGATTTCAGCCGCAGTTTTATGTGACCTTGGGCAGTGTCTTACTCTAAGCATGAATCCCATGTCTTTCTGCACCAAAAGAGACAGCACACTATTGGGTGCACCATGCATTCCCAAAGAGGGGCTCATAAAAGCCAGAGAAACATTGAAGTAGTAGGGAGCAGGAGCCTGTGGAGTGGGCTGTGACCTCCTGTCCCACAAGAAGACAATTACTGGCAGCCTGCCATGCAGAATGGGCTCCTACAGGTAGGCGACATCCTTAATAAACCTTCGTGTTGGCTTTTCTCCTTCCTAGTGACTCTTTCCCTGGTTCTACAATTCTATTTTCTGGAGTCACAGCTCAAGCTCTTAGAAAATGAAAACTATGCTCCCTTAATAACATTAGAGGGTGGGGCAAATGTAGGTTTACAGTTATTCACGTGGAAAGTAATACAATAACTAATACATAAGAATACAAGAATAAACTCTGTTTTACATGCCCACAACTACTGTCACCCTACCTTGTATATTTTTCGTTGTGTCTCTTAATTCTCTTATTAAAAATCATGGTAAAAAACATATGATAGAGTTTGCCATCTTAACCTTTTTTACCTATGCAGGTCAGTGGTATTAAGTACATTCACCTTGTACAACCGTCTCCGCTGTCCGCCTCCAGAACTCTTCACTTCGCATACCTGAAACCTGTGTCCGTTAAGCACTGACTCCCCGTTCCTCCCTCTTCGCAGGCACTGGCAACCACAGCTCTACTTTTTGTCTCTTGGAGTCCACGGCTCTAGGTTCCTTATGTAAGTACATCGTGCAATATCTATCTTTTTGTACAACCGGCTTATTACACTTTGCATAATGTCCTCAAGTTTCATCCGTGTTAGATAGCATGGGCCAGCACTTCTTTCCTTTTTAAGACTGAGCACTATTCCATGGCCTGTCTATGCCACGCTTTCTTTCTTCATTTCTCATTTAATGGACATTTGAACTGCCTTCGCCTTTTGGCTATTGCAAATAGTGCTGCTGTGACTATGGGTGTACAAATAATCTCCTTGAGATCTTGCCTTGAATCCTTTTAGCTACGTGCCCCGAAGTGGGTTGCTGGATCAGGTAGTAATTCCATTTTACATTCTCATCAAGAGTGCACAGGGTTCCAGTTCCAATTTTTCCACATCCTCACCAATACTTGTTATTTCCTGTTTATTTTTCAATATAGTCATTCTAACAGGTGTGTTTTAATTCTCTTCTAAGCAATGAGATCCTTATCTATCTTTCTGTCTCTATCTCTGTCTTCTTCTTTCTCTCTTTTGAAGAAAAAGATGTCATCCAGTTTTTCCATAATCAGGGTCCTTCTGGTCACATGCCTATGCTGCCAGTTCACAATGCAAGACTTATGAAGACCCATTAGTCCTGAATGTGAATCAGAGATATCAGAGCATATGGTCACATGATATGTTTTAACTTTTCCCTAAATTACATCTTTCCTGTCTTTGTTCCTTCTAAAGGCCTAGAACAAAGACCAATGCAAGCAGCAAATAAGCACCACTAGCTCATAGTTCTCACTATGTTTAAATCATAACTTCCTGAAGAAGAGGCTCATTTCAGGTCTGGGAGAGAAAATACACAAGATAAGCATGGAGATCTTGTCATATTTGAAAACAAAGTCACTGTCAAAGGCTACCAAGATCATTTCAAAAGGACTCAGGAGTCAACATGAGCAGGTGGACCCTAGTTAAGATGAACTAATTTGCACACAAGTAAAGATAATCGTTCCTATGGATTACAAGATAAAAAATATATTTAAAGATACTGCCTGGCTGGTGTAGCTCAGTGGATTGAGCGCGGGCTGGGAACCAGAGGGTCCCGGTTCGATTCCCAGTCGGGGCACATGCCTGGGTTGCAGGCCAGGTCCCCAGTGAGGGCCATGTGAGAGGCAACCATACATTGTTCTTTCTCCCTCCCTTCTCCTCTCTCTGAAAATAAATAAATAAAATCTTTAAAAAAAATATATTTAAAGACACTAAAATAAATAAGAAAGAAAAATTCATTAGTTACCTTTGGATGATTCTATGGATCTAATTTATTATTTTGAAAGCTGGTGAGTCAATTAGTAGACTCAAGCTTTGCTTCTGCTCGTTCCTATACTAACTGTACCAGAAGTAATCAAATTATTGATGATATGGTCTCTTTTTATAAGTATTCCGGTTAATAAATGAAAAAGCGTTGCAGTAGCACTTGCAGCTCCTAATTACCTGATGGAGCTGGGCATTGAGCACAAGTGCCTGCTCCCACAGGGAAATAATGGTGACCGGGCTTGATGTGCCTCCCGATGCGAGCTCACAGAAGCACTTCTGAAGGAGTCTTGCCAAAAAATAAAGCGTCAATCTCATTAATACTGTAGATATACCTTCTACATTATAAGAAATATGGATCGAAGGGAACAATTACATTTTTTATATAATTAATTTCCAAAAAAGTAATAGACATTGAGACTATGAAAAAATTATTACTTAAAGTAAGCCTAGACTTTTCCAGAAATTTCACACGCAAGCACATAAGAGTTTACCTAGTTCAGATGTTCGTCTTAGGAAGGGGTTAATCTTAGTGGCAAAGGAGACTTTTTAAAAGAGGTTGGCACTTAACATGATGCCTATTATTTCTCCTGACATCTTATCTTCTTGTCTGGCTTTTGGTTTTGTGGAATAAGATGAAAGAAAATTGTGAGCACTCTGTAGCACTTCGTGCTTGGTTTTAGTAGTCGCAATTTGATTCAGATATTTTAAAATGTTTTCCTCGCCGAAAAAGGGAAAAGAGTGTGACTCCAATAAGGGGCCAACAGGGAGAGGGGAAGTTAAATTGGATTCTATAGTGTTCAGTTTCCTGGCTACGAAAACAATCCGGTTAATAATCTTGTCTTCTGACCTTGTGTGGTCTGATATCTTTGCTCCCTATCTGTTGAATGCACACATCTCTTACTGAATAGTGAAAATCTGAAAAGTCTGAAATGCCAACTTAAAAGTTATTTGTTTTGCTTAAAAACCAAGAAAGAATTCTAAGAGTTCTCCCAATGTTAAGTCTAGGAATGTTTGGATATTATTCACTTTAATGATTAATACAGAATTCTTTCTGTATGAGACTAAACTGCAAACTGCAAGATGCCGCATGATGAATCCTCATTTGAAGGCAAGTTATTTATTGCTTGTTTCAAATCTGTTCATGACTAATACTTATTGTTGCAGATTTATTGTGTGGTGCCAGGTCATCCCTTCAAACATTTAACAAATATTTATGAAATCTCTATTGGGCGCTAGCTATGTGCCAAGTACTGTACTGGGTCATGGAGCTATAGCAACGGATGAGACCTACACATTCCCTCATCTCCAGGGGGTTATAGTTTGGTGGATTTTCCAGGACAGCACATGCCAAGATGGAATAAGAAGTACAGAGATTTATTGGAGAAAATACCCATTAAAGATCATGCAGAAGGGAGTGGGAGTAGATCATGATGTAAATCTGACTGTGTTGCAAGAAGAGAGGAAGGAAGGAGGATTGGGTAGAAGAACTTAAGTCTATAGCGTAGCTCTGAGATACTCTTAGCTAGGCTGATGAGGAGCCCTAAGCAAAAATTGCTCTTTAGAGGAGTCCCACTATGTCCACAAATGGCCCAGCTCTAATACCTCTGCTGTGCTTAGTCATTGACTCTGAGCAGCCCTGGCAAAATATGACCTTGGTGTGAATGGCATGATGAATCCAATGGGCGTGGGAGCTGGAGGCTGTCAGCTAATTACACAGGTTCTTTCTCTAAAGGCGATCTACCAGGTGCATTGTCATGGCTTTGGAGAAGCCATGTGGGGAAGTGCAAACACTGAACAAATGGATACCAGTGTAGGTAAAGCATGTTACAGTAGTTAGATCGTGGGGCTGTTTGATGGTACAGCAGGGGAAGTTTATCTGCAGTCACTCTTCTTCCCCTGTTCTGCTCTGTGTCACAGGCAACAACGTTACCCAGTTTTCCGTTTCCCTTTCAGATAAATTCAGCCGGTGGGAGGCACTGGCAGGAGATTGAATGGTAGAGAGAAGGAGAATTCAGAGTATTTTCCCCATTCTCTATTTGTCTCTTCTATTCTCCACAGCAATAGGTGCATCTCTTCTGGGTTTCCTGCTCCAATCAGAAAGTTTCTCACGTTGTGGCCCTAGCTTCCTCTCAGCAGCCGCGTCTCTGGGACATTACTTGTTACCATGTAGCGATAATAGTAACTTCCTACTGTTCTAATCTCTGGGCTTCTTATCCCCCTATTTATTTTCGGAACTTTTTCATCATCTTTATAAATGATTCTTGTATTAAATCCCCTCTGTTTGAAATACCTAGAGAGCTCTCATTTCCTAGTTATACCCTGACTGTTAGGCCTAGTTTGGAAGACATCCAGGAACGATTTTCCTAAGGGAGTGGCATGCAAGCTAACACCTGAGAGACAAGTTGGAACTATCCAAAATGGGCTGACTGCAGTACCATCATTGGTACCGCATCTTTTATTTTAGGTGATCTGTTAGTTTTCAAATAGCCTAATTGCTAAAAGTACAGATTTTGGAGCTGAAATGCTTTGGGTGCAAATCACAGTATCTGCTACTTTCTAGAGATGTGACCTCGGGCAGTTTACTAAGATCTCTATTCTTCAGTGGCTTCTTTTGTAAGATAATAATAATATCATCCTCTATGGAAGCTATGCAAAGTAAATAAGTTAATACATATAGACACCGGAGTGTCTGATGTTATTCTTTCTCATATGCATGACAAGTCTTTGCAGAAGCCTTCCTATGCTAATGTGCACGCAGCCTTCAAGAGGAGAATATTGTAGGGGTAGGTGACCTTTATTTTCATCTAGAATCTAATGCTTCAGGGAAAATGTCTGAGGTAGCTTACATTTTTTGTTACTTATTCTAGGTCACCTTTTTTTTTCCTTGCTTGGTTACTTGTAGGTTTCTTTCTTCTCCTAGAAATCCAGTAATTCACTTAGGATATGACAGGGTGTTGGGCACTTTTAATAAGTTTTGATTGACATAGAGGTATGTTCTATCATTTTGCAGGTTTATTCATGTCTTTGAGGAGAGGGTTTTTTCTTCTATGTTATATAATTAATGCATTTTTCTGTTGCGTTCTATAGTCTGGGGGAAGCCAGTGTTTTCCTTTCAATTTACAAATTGACTTAATGGGTTCACTTGACATGTTACCATACAAAGCATCAGGCTGTTATTACCAAGGTAATTGTTTATGGCACATAGCATCAAAAGTATGACCAAGATCACTCTACCTTTTTTTCGGACATTTTATGACCTCTCTGATGTAGGTGGGCTCTTTCCAGCTGCTGGCAAGTGTGTGATCACCTGGAATCTAATCTGCTTGCCCAGTAAGGAAGCTGCATTTGCCCTCATGGTCTATCGTCTACCCTCTGCCCCTGCCCACCCATCTCTCTTCTGTTAGGTGTCCTTCCTTTGGAACAGTCCGGGGTTCACTTACATCCAAATGCTAGGTTTTACCCAGTGATTGATGTAGTTCTGGGCTGTGGCCAATAATGAGCTACACATATCTACTCATCATACGGCAAAGACCTTTGGGGATTTATTTGCTCACACTAGAGATACCATTTCTCCTGTCTGTGGCTGCAGCTGGAAGTATGAGCTCTGGAGTGGCCACAAAGGAACATCTTGGGAAGGACTGTCACAATCCAGGATCCCTGGGCTTTATGGCAATGGCATGGTGATTAAGAGCATGGACTCTGGAAAAAGATACACTAGGCTCCAGTCTCTATCCTTTTCCCAACTGTGCTCTTTGACTAATTACTTAACCCTGCTAAGCTTTAGATTACTAACCAGTAAAATGGTTTTAATAATAATAGTTTCTTTGTGGGACCATTGGTGATTATTAAATTAGATAATGCTTTGCATGTTCCCTGACACATAGAAAATATTAAATATACCTACATTGTTATTATTGTCAGCATTATTATTACTGGCCAATACATACTTACTCCCTTTTAAGATGAGGAATTTGGCTTGTTATTCTCACATTTGGCTCTCGAGGGAAACAGCCCACAATCTGGGTAGGAACATCAATGAACTGGACATTTGAGCTAGCATTCTGTTTTTCGCAAGAATAAACTGGAGCAGAATGCTAGAAGCTTAAAGCTCTATTTCTTAAATGGCTTTGAATTGGAGTATTCTATTTTCTCCTCAAGGAAGATCAATTATCCAGATGTTAGATTTCTGCTGCTTGCTCTTCTATTCTATCCGTTATCTCTGACTTTTCATTTCTTTTTTATTTACCTTTTATTTCTGAAAGCATGTGCCAAATCTCTCTTCATATCCCAGATTTAATGTCCTGCAAGGTCAGTTTAGTCCTTTACAACTTAGAGTGATATTTTAAATGCCATTCATGGCATTGTTAGTTACCTTACATGCTTTATTTTTTTCCCCTAATTCAGTCACTCCCTTTCAAAAATATCTTCCTATATCTTATCTTTTATTTTAAATATAAAGAAAACATTCTACAATGTTTGTTTCATGGAACAAATCTTTTCAAAAACATACTCTTCCAGCTTTATCATGTTATCTTTATTTTCTTGCCAAAACTTAATTTTCTTGCCAAAAGTTAACACTGTTTGTGTATACTTATCTTTGATAGAAGGCAGGTCTATTTTGATCTAGTTGAACAAAAATTAAGATGGTTCATTCTCCTTGGGTCTGCTTACTGCATAGCTTGACATTTTTCATTCCTCCTTTTATGTCTTATGATGAAAAGAGGAGATAATATAAATTCGTATTAATAATTTGGTTATTAGTCAGATGGAGAGGGATGAAGAGATAAACTGGGGCATGGATAGTTCCAGAAGGAGACAGAACTTTAGATCCCTGTTTTCTATACCTGATTTTCCCCGTGACCCACTGTTGCTTTTAGGTACATGATATCATTTGCCTGTTGTCTCTCTGCCAATCTGGGCAAATGTCCTTTTGTTTTATGAAAATGTCTCTGAGTCAGAGTGAACTTGTCAGTTGGTGAGAAGCTGCCTGTCTGCTTTCTTTCATATGGCCTCATATTTCTTCCGCCTGGTGTTGGTGCTTCTGCACCAACTGAAGCACTGAATCTGACTCTAAGACAAAGAGTTCCTATTTTTCCTATAAGTCTTTCCTCCCTCCCTCCCTCCCTCCCTCCTTCCCTTCTCTTCTCTTCTTCTCTCTCTCTTTCTCTTTTTAGGAAAAATTCCCATTCAATTCAGAAAACTATTCCATCACATTGGGTAGGGGGTGGGGATCCATTAACAGGAAATTGGGGTCAGCTAAAATCTCTGCTTCTCTCTGCCTGACATAGTTTGCTCCCATGACCCTGAGGCAGTGGTGCATGGGGTCCAAGTGGAGTTGTCCTCTGTCCCTTGTCTCACTTTCTTACAGCTCTTTGTGGCTGGGCGAGGGCTCTTGGCTGAGTCGGGGCCGAAAGTCATATTGCTGACTGGGCTGTGTGAGCTGGATGAGACTGCTTCCACCCACAGGAAGAGGCATGATCTAAAAATTATTATAAATACATTGTCTACTTGACCAGGCTGGGGACTGGAGTCCCTGGAGGCAGGACAGTATTTATTTTTAATTTGCAAGAAAGGTTAGCATGGGACATTTTATTAGTGGCCCTTGTGACATTAGGTGAGTTTGTGAGCTGTTTCCTTGGCAAGGAAATCATCAGCTAGCTCTTGATGACTTGCTTCGCTCTTGCTCTGTTTGGACCTTCTGTGGGAGAAATTTCTCAACAGACTTTGCTTATTTTTCAGCTGGGATGAAAAAAGGAGTTTTGACCTACTTTTCTGTTCTCATCTTTCTGAGAAGTCCCTACTTTACTTTTTAAAAATGTATTAATTACTTAAAAAACTTACATAAATAAGTGAATAAATGAATAAATAATTAAAGTGTTAGTGAACTATCTTACTCCCATCCCTATCCCCAGTTTGCTGAGTTCTTACTCCACTGCCATAGGTAACCACTGTTAACAGTGATGTTTCCTTACATAATTTGTTTATGCATACTCAAGCAAATACAAATATAAATTCTTTCTTATTTCCCTATGCTTTTAATTTAAAAGATTTTACTTATTCATTTTTAGAAAGAGGGGAAAGGAGGGAGAAAGAGCGGGAGAGAAACACCTATCAGTTACTCTCCACACACCCCCAAATGGGGACCTGGTCTACAACCCAGGCATGTGCCCTGGACGGGGTTCGAACCAGCAACCTTTTGGTTTGCAGGACGACGCCCAATCCACTGAGCTGCACCAGTCGGGGTTTCCTATTTTTTTTTTTTTAATAAAAAAGGTATATCTTGTGGCCTACATTTGAATTTTTGCTTTCCTCTAACAATACCTTCAAGGACTTTTCAAATTTGGACAAAATGGTTCCACATTCTTTTATCTAGTTGCATAATATTTTATTGTATGGATAATTTATTCAACCAGCCTCCTGTAAATAAACATTATGGATGTTTCCAATCTTTTGTTCTTAAAAATAATGCTATAATGAATAACCATGTAAGTTATTTATTTGCACATGGGAAAATAGGTCTATAAGATAAATACACACAAGCAGAAGGATGGTGTCAAATGGTTTTTGAATTTGTAATGTTGATAGATATCGCTAAATTAGCATTCATACAATTTCATCAGTTGATATTCCTACCAATAAAGTTTTAACATGTTTTTTTCCCATTACAGTCTTGCTAGGATAGAGTATTATCAAACGCTGAGATTTTATCTATGCTGAAAGGTAAGAAAGGGCATTATGGGGTTATTTTAATTTGCATTTCTCTTACTGTGAGGGAGACTGAATATCTTTTCACAGGACTATGAGCCATTTTTATTTCAGTGTCTGTAAGGCATGTTTATATCCTTTTTTCTTAGGTTATTATTTTTATTTAGTTAAATTGGTTTTTAGGAGCATTTTATATATTAATGTAGTTTTTTACTATCATATGTTATAAATACAATTTTTTTTTGTTACCAGTTTTTTTTTTTTTTTTTTTGTCTTTGGCTTTGTTTTTATTTTATTTTGCCAGGAGGAAATCTTCTTTTTGAGTTAATGAAAATTATCAATCTTGTTTTAGTTATAGCTTCTGGATTTTGAATAATATTTTAAAAGAAATCTTTAAAACTAAGTTTATAAAAAATCTCACATAATTTTCTCCTGTGATTTAATTATTTGCATGTAAATCTTTGAGTGGTTGTAATCTGTCTTGTTAAAACATATAAGGTAAAAGTTATAATATAATTTTTTTCTAGACAGCTGCTCACTCTGAAGAGGAATGAGATAGGAATTCCTACTGTTACCGCTTCTGTTCACCCTTATTCTGGAAGTAATAATCCATACATTTAGACTAAAAAAAAAAGACAGCAGAGGTATACAAATTTTAAAGACAGTTTTTTAAAAAATCACTATTTATAGATGATATAATAGTATACATGAAGAACTCAAGAGAATATATTTAAAAAGGAATACTAAAAAATATTAAAGAAAGTAATGCAGTAAAAATGTAATACATATAAATCAGTAGCACTTATATACAAATAACAACCAGTTTTAAGACTTAATATAATTTTTTAAATCCCATATATAAAGCAGCATGAAAAAATAAAATAACTAGGAATATACTTAATAAGGGATGTGCATGAGCTATAGTTAAAAAGTTTAGAACAGTATTATTAAAAGCACCAAAAAACTGCTGAACAAATTGAAAGATACCATATTTTACCACATATAATGCACACTTTTTTGCCCAAATTTTTGAGGTTTTGGATGCACATTATACATGGGTAGTACCTGAATACCTTTGTATCTGCTCTTGTGTTTCATAATTGTTACATAAAATTTTTTGTGCCATGATGTGTTCAAAAATAAATGCTAAAATTCCTTTATAATACAAAAAACAAGTAGCTAGATATAGACAAAAATTGTATTAAAAATTAAAACAAAATATTTCTTTCCTGAGAGTTTGGGCCAAAAATGTGGGTGAGCATCACACATGGCAGGGGTAGCAACAGTCAATAAGCATAGGATGCTACTAAAAAATTGGCATGCCAATAAATAGATCAATAGTATACTTTTTAAAAATACATATTGATGCAAAAGGATACTTGGAAAAACAAATATGAGTAACTAGTAAAATTCTGACAAAGAAGAACACTGAAGGGAGACCAGAACTACCAGGTACTTTAACCTATTATAGAACCTTAATTTTTTTCCTTTATTTTTATTGTTGACATTATGACAACACCCAGCCTCCGCCTCTCTCCCCTCTGGCCATCACCACACTGTTGTCTGTTTGAATGGAGTCTCAAAATTTAATGCAGGGTGCTACCAGTGATAAATAGACCAGAAGAATAAATAAGAAGTTCAGAAATAGACTCCACAATCTAATGGAAATTCTGTACATGATAAGGGTATAGTCTCAGCCTAGTGAGGAAAAGGTAATGCTAGAACAATTCATTTGTTTTAAACTGCGAGTTGTGCCTCATCTGATAAACAGAGTAAAAATGGTAAAATACATCACAGGAGCCCCACGTCCTGGAAAAGCTAATGAGGTTGAAGGTGCACTTTGGATTCTAACTTAACCCACAACATCCCCAAAGAAATAATGTTTCTATGCGAAAATAAAGCAAGTTGCCAAATTCCATCTTGAGAGATCAGGACGGAATTTTTATGTACTGTTTTTCCATTCCCCAGTGTGTAGGTATAAGGAAAGGGAGAGTAATTAGACTTTTTACAAAGGCATAGCAGAATACGTCTAACTTCTAGGCATCATTTGTAAAAATTGCTTTTAAAAATCCACTGTGCTTATTGGGGAAACAAGGTGGTATTCCTGAACACTTTGTAAAATACCTGTTTCACTGAGGAACAGGGGCGTCCAACCTTTTGGCATCTCTGGGCCACAGTGGAAGAATAAGAGTTGTCTTGGGCCACACAGTAAGTACATTGTGAACATAATCACAAAACAATAATGTTCTGAGTAAATTTATGATTTTGTGTTGGGCCACATTCATAGCCATCCCAGGCTGCATGTGGCTGGCGGGCTGCATGTTGGACACCCTTGGAAAAGAAACTTTATGGAACAATAGGATAACTGCCCCTTATTATCTTACAAATAATTTTGCTTTATTCTAATACTATCATGGAAAAGACATGTAGGCCGTTGAGAGTCCACCAGCCGGTAGGATATGAGGGGAGGCAAGCTGTGTGCA
The DNA here is from genome assembly GCA_004026765.1 of Micronycteris hirsuta. NCBI lineage: Eukaryota > Metazoa > Chordata > Mammalia > Chiroptera > Phyllostomidae > Micronycteris > Micronycteris hirsuta. The sequence continues at coordinate 99,658 of PVJI01000651.1, forward strand.
GTGTTAATTGCTTTCATTAGCACTCAGGAATTCTTAGGGAAATAGTTTGGCTGAGCAAAACTGCTCCAGGTTTCTCATCTCCAGGTGTTCTTATTCCAAGCTTGTTGCTTTATTGCCTTGCTTACCTAACTTCACTTTCACCCATTTTCTAGGTTAAATTTGAATAAAATTTCTTCACATCTTTCTGAGATGTTGGGCAAGATAGCAGTGCCGCAGAGATTAACTAATTCAGGGTCTCAAAGTCATTTGATTCAGGGTGCAGTATAAATGCAAAGCAGGATGCACCGTAAAGCAAAATGCTAATTATTGTAGGCAATGCAGATGCTACTTTTAAAGGTACCAGATGTGTATTGCTTCTCAGGATCCTGGGCTGGCTCCTAGAAAAGAACATGAGGCATGTGAATGGTATAAACTGAGTAAAACAAATCACTCGGAAGAATAAAAACCACGGAGGAAGCAGAGCTACAATTATCCCCAGAAAAATTAGAATGCCACTTCCTGGAAGACAGCCAGGTGGAACGGGCAACAAAATATCTGATAAAATACTGGCTCGAAGAAAAAAATTTTTAACACTGATGAATTAAGCTTTTGCTTGTTTTCTTTGTACATTGTTGTGTGGTTTAATGAGGGGTTGGAATACCACTTAAAAGATTTGGACATAATTCAATCTAAGTTGTGAGAATTTTTCAAGATAATTTTTTTCTAGTGTAGGCTCAGGATTTCATAGCAAAGCTGGATGTTTATTTTATAATGGATTTATTATGTGCAGTGAAGACACAGTAAACACATAAGCGTTCATGGAGAAATTGAATTACTTGCAACTATCCATAGGATTAAGTTGGTCTTTTAACTTATTTGTATCACACATCCCCCAATGTTTATTTCCAGTAAGAACACATGAATTCAGGCCAACAGATTAGAGGGAATAGAAAAATAGGCATATGCTAACTACACCGGTCAATACAGTCATTCCAATTAGACAGGAATATCCCTGTAGCTATGTCAAAGGAGACCTAGCAAGCTGCATAATTTTTGTTTCTTAGGAAGAAGGAAGCATATCAATCCTTCGAAAGCTGTAGTTTTAACATTTGATTCTGAATGAGATTTAATATATGGGATCCAGCAATATAATATACTGTTTTTGATAACAGTTTTATAAAAATAAAGAAGAAATTTGAAGTATAAATTTGACTCATTCTGAAAATCATAAAATCCTATTCTAGAATATGGGAGACAAAAAATATACACCTTCACATCTGTTTAGTGTTGGGCCCTTTTATCTTGCGGCAGAATTGTCTGTCCAGCTATTGCAGGGTTCCCAAAGCCCAATATAAATACAGAAATAGACAAAAACAAAGGTTCCGGAATGTTTAAAAATCCATCCTATACAGAAATATTTATCATTTCAGCTAAAAAGGAGCTTTATAGTAGGATAATTTTTAAAATGTCACTTCTGTATCTTTATTCCAGCTAGCATAATACCATCATGACATTTAATATTTGGACTATCCTCTCAAAACTAAAACATCCCAGGAGATACATAAAGTCCTGCGAGTGAATTGGCAGTTTCAGGGACTGAAGCGGGCTACCCACACAGATAGTCGGTGAAGGTGGCAAAGAAGAGGAATAATCTCTTCAGACCTCTCCTGTGTCCCTCCAAGGTTATCGCTGTCAGCGGATGGCCTTGCCCTGTTTCGGAGGCAATAGAAGCCGTTACTCAGAAAAACCCTTTGCTCCTGGCTCTGCCCCTGCCCAGTGTCTGCCTTTCACACTGGCTCCTTCCCTCTGTTAAAAGATAAGCTGAGGCATAGTAAACATTTTAACAGTTTATTTGAGCAAAAATCAATTTGAATTGGGCAGTACCAAACTGGAAGTGGTTAGAAGCATTCCACAAACAGGAGCTGCGGAGAGACTTTTACCGAGAGAAGGAGGAAGCAAAGCCAGGCAATTATTGATTAGCTATAGTTTAAAGCCTAGTTGGCTGTTTGTAATCGGTTGTCCTTAGGTTTCGATTTTGTAAACTTGAGACATTTACAAGCTTTGGTTTCAGTTTGCTTGTATAGGCCACCTCGGCTTTAGAGTCACCTCAGTCTAATGGCCTCCTCGTTTAGTTAATTTAATACCCGTCACCTGGGTCAAAGGATTCCCCCGCCACCTGGAAGCTCAATCCCTCTGCTTTCTCCAGGATCTCTCTTTGTTCCTCTCCATTGGTCTTTGTACTCACATCTTTGGGAAAAACAACAGTTACAAAAGTGATGATGAAGGTAATGACAGCTTTACTCTTCTGCCCAATTTCCTTTCCCCCCTAATGTTTTACATCCCGTTTCCACTTTTTCACCTCTCATACTTCCTTCAATTTCCTGCTGTCTGGCTTCTCCCTCCATCTGCATGAAAACAACTGTTGCCCAAGTGGGTACAGCCCGCAGAGCCTCCAGAACCTTCCGGTCACGCAGTGGCATTAGACCTCTCCTTCCTTCTTGACACTTTCCTCTGCTCTGAGACACACTGGTCTTTGAGGTCCCACTACTCTGATACCTCATTCCTGGTGTCCTTCGGGCTTCTGTTCTGCCAGTTTCTTAAATGTTGATTCTCTCCCCGCCTTCTTTTATTTTCACACAGCACCCTTGCTGTGGGGGATCTTATCCACTCCTATGGTTTTAATTACTCCTGAACTTCAGATTTGCACATCCAGCTGCGTATTGGACATCGCCTGCTGCATTAACATAAGACCCCTCATTACAGCATGTCCAGGCCTGAGCTCCTACCTCGTCTCCTAACTTGCCCTTTCTATGTGCCCTGCATTACCATTCACTCAGATATGTGGGCATGATCCTCATCTTCCTTCTTTCACCAGCCCTACCTCCAGTCAGTCACTAAATCCTGTTGATTCTACCTCCAAACTACTCTCAAACCTGTGCTGTTTCCTCCAGCTTCCCTGCTACTGTCTTGGAACCAAGCAATTACTACTTCTCACCTAGATCGCTGCTATCATCTCCTTGTCTCCCTGCCCCAGGCCTTGCTCCTCCCTCACTGGTTCTCCCGTAGCCAGAGAGCCTTGGTACAAAGCAAATCAAATTCTATCATTTCCATGCTTAAAAACCATCAAAGTCTCTCCATTCCTCTCATGAAGAAGTTAAAACTCTTTCATATGGCTCATAAGACTCTTCATGATCTCATTTTCATTTCCCTCTTTGGCCTCATTTTTTTAAGTATGAATTTTTTGAGCCACAGGGAATTTACTTCACTTCCCAACACATGTGCACAAAATCCATGGACAGGAGCACGGACTTTGGCACCAGACTACTTGGGTTCAAATCCCTTCATCACTTAATGATGTTATGATCTCAAACAAATTACTTAACTTCTTTGTCTCAGTTTCTCCGTCTATAAAATGGGATGATAATAGGGTTGTTGTGGGGTGTAAATGAGTCAATGAGGGTAAAACACTGAGAACAATGCAGGGGCATCATTAGCATTCAATAAACAATACCTCCTATCATTACCATTGGCCCCGAACACTGAACAGGCTCTATTTACCCTACATTTGAGATTCAAAACAAAAAGAATTCTAAATTGTAAATTACATTTGGATAATTAGTAAGCCAAAAAAGGTGTGGGTTTTTTCCCCAGTGATTGCTACTTTGATCTTTATTTGAAATACTATACTGGAGAGAAAAAGAAACCTCTGAAATTTTGTTGCTCTTGCTTAGTTGGAGATTGGCCCTGTGCTTAACCTGCGTTTTTGACCCAATGCATGCTCCCCCTGCCCCCACTCCACCAGCCCCTTTTTTAAACCAAATCTTATTCTTCACTTAGGTCTTCAGTTACCTGTTAATTTTTCACCTTTCCCTTTTATCAGAGAGAGTTAGAGGATGGGAGGAAGAGAGAAAGAGAGGAACTTTGATTTGTTGTTCCACTTATTCATACATTCACTGGTTGATTCTTGTTGCAACCCTGGCACATTGGGATGATGCTTAGCCACACAGCAAGGGCCCATGTTAGCTCTTCCTAAAGGCTGTCTCTGACTTGGGACCTGAGCTGGCCCCCTTCTTATGCACTCTCATTGCATGCTGTCGCCCCCTAACTTGGCCCCTGCCATTCTGTGTTGTAACTTCCTCTTGTTTGTCCTGTCTCTCATGGCAATGCTCCAACTGTGAAGGATTTTTATCCCCGGGCCTGGCAGCGTATGTGCTTAGTAAGTCAGTGCCCAAAACCTCAGTTTTCTTTAGGCATCATCTCACTAGAACAGAGGTAGCTCGGTGTAAGGGTAAATTCATCTATTTAAACATATAATTTGTTTATTTTGACAGTAAGGTGGCTCTGCCTCAAATACCATTCATACCCAAAGAGTTACTAACTTGATCTTTGCTGTTTTCAAATTCAAATAACGACAATGAGGTAACATTTTCTAAGAGTGAGTGTTTGAAAACCTTTTCAAAATGTGACGGGGCTTTCTCTGTGCTGGGTAGGAGAACGAGGCATGAAGACATTGATTGCTCTTGAATCTGTGGTATTAAGTCTATCCCAAGATCCTTAATGATGGGAATCTCAGTCCTAGGCTGACTATAGAGAAAAATTTTCTGGCTGTAGCCTATGAAATCAGGGTCTACTAAGGGCAATTATCCATTCATCTGCGTATAAGCGGCTCCTGTGTTCCAGGCTTGAAGGTCCCTAGGTGGCCCCTGATTATCCGTTTGGTGGTTAGGTGCTGAGATTTCATCACTCCATTATAAATTATTCCACTAACATTCATAAGCTCTTCCTAGCAGGTTTGCACAAGCACCTGTAGAGGCATAATGTGACACGTAAAAACAAAGACAAGGTCCTGTCCTGCAGACACACAAACCAGATGTCACCTGCTGCTCTTAAGGATCTCTACTTGATACCTTGAAGGAAACACCAGTACCTTCCCCTGGAGGTTTGCAAATATCCAGGGAGTTTGGCTTTATCTCATCATCCTGGGCTCCTATTTCTTACTGATGATAGATTTTTGATGCTTATTTTCTGTGTCGTGGCTGTTCCTTTATCTCTGCCTTGGTGTAGGGGCAGAAAAATAATTTTCCTCTAACCCTAATAAGCCCTGGCTGGGCTAATAACATGAGAGAGATTGATAAGAGAAAATATACAGATTTATTACATATGTACATATGGGGTTCCCTAAAAATATGAGACCCAGGGACACATCGGCAGTTGAGGCTTATATGCCATCTGAGCTAAGGAGAAATAAGGTAGGGGTGTGTCGTTTGGGAGTTCAAAGGGCAGAAGGCAATTCATAGGGAGATGAAAAAGCAAATGTTTGGTAAAAAAATGTTTGCTGGGCCATATTTAACTGGCACACACAGAGAGAACGCTGATTAAGTGGGCCTTGGCTAGCTTCTTCTATGTCTACCATAGTGTAGGTTATATTAAAGTATAGTTATCTCTGATGGAGCTCCCTTCTTGGGCAGATGCTCTGTCTACATTCCTCTTTAGGCAGTTAGAGGGAAAGGTTCAAGGTTTTTTCTGAGTCTTTTGTTTCTTGTAAATAATAAGCTTAAATAATCAATATCCCAAAGAGCATATATTTGTGGTGGGCAGTTAGGCATGAACAGAGTGGGAACAAGAGGTCAGGTATGGATTGTCAGCAGGGTGGAAAGCCTAGGTACCCATCAATGGGAAAAACTGGGAAGACAAAGACTTCCTCCCCAGGATGACCTTTTCTCCCCCCCCCCTCCCCCGCATATCACTGGTCATGTGGCAGACCCCCTTAGAGGAAGAACAATGGAGCAGAAGAATAGCCTCGTAGGATGCCATGCAAGTCCTTGCACAAACACTCCCTTAAGCATTAAGCCTTCAGGACAATGAGGTTCTGGCCTGCATCAAATTATCTTAGGAACCAAGCCTGGGGTCTGTTGACCACAGAGACAGGGTCTTGGTCAAACTAAAGATGACATTTAGGCCTCAGTTATCTTCAGCTCTAGAACCAGAAAAGCAGCAAAACCAGATGGATTTGGTGGGGAAACTCAAGAGTTGGAAAATTTTAGTTTTAGGTAATAACAAGCTTAATAATGAATGCATGCAAAAAGTTATTGTTTCAAGAACTGAAGATATGACCCACCCTGACTCTAAGAGGCCTACCAGCAGTTCTTGACCTTAATGCCCCAGGGATACTGCAAGAAATCAAGATGGATCTGAGCCATTGTGCTCCAGGGAGAGACAGTCCACTGCCCCCAGGACACAGATAATCATCACTGGGCAGCAGATGAAAGGATGCTGGAGAAACCGCCAGACTGCAGCTTGTAAGCGATCAACCTCCGTCCTGAGTTCCAAGTCCCTTACCTAGACTGTTTTTCTGAATTCCAAACCTCTTACCTGCAGTTTTTTTCTCCTTATAAAAAAGTCTTTGAAATGAAATGTAAGACGGTCTTTCAGGGTACATAACCCACCATCTCTCAGATCACCAGCTCTCTGAATAAAGTGCCCATAAACATTCAATCCCTGTCTTTGCTTACTGGTTCTGGTGGTGACAGGCAGCACCAATGCCAACTTTTCTGGTTTCATACTGATGCCATGGCTGACATCAGGACCAGGTGCTATAACTAAAGACCCCCTAGCACTGACCAATCAGTAGAGAACACTACACAGACACACCTGGAAAGCTGATGAATATTCTATTGAGATTCACCTCTGAGGTCTCCCCTAAAATCCCCACCTTTAAAAACCATGTTGATGCAAGATGAAGGACCCAGCTCTCTCTCTCTCTCTCTCTCCTCCCCCCAACCCCTTCCCTCCCACCTTTCCCTTTCTCTCTGTCTCTCTGTTTCTCTCTCTGACTTCTGTGCCTTCTTCCTTTAGGTGTGTCTTTTTGCTTTTCTTTCTCCTAAGTTCCAAGGGCCCTCTTTTGCCTCTGTGACTTGTTTCCTGAGCCCATGTAGCCCAGGAGGCTCACTTCCTCCACACCTCACTTCTTCCACTTCTGTGACTTTCTAAATAAACTTTTGCTTGTATTTGAGTCTTGGCTCTAAATTCTTTCTTAGCCAAACTCAAGTACTGAGGTTGCTGAGTCAAGGTCCAATCTCTGGTAATACTCTGGTGCCACTGCACCACTAGCATATTGAGGTGGCAAATTCTGCTCCCCGTCACTGACGTCATCCCAGACATAGGACACCATTCTCCATGATTCTTTCCCTCACATTGCTAAAATATCATTCTGGGAAGCAGCTGTGTGCAGCATTTTACTGAGAAAATCGGTAAGAGGGAGAGAAATGAAATGGCATTCCGTAGTCAGATAGTCCAAAATGGAATATTGAGCTCTTTAAAAAGTCCTTTAGTCATTTCTTCCAACCGAAGTTCTGAATGCCCGCTATTTGTGTTGGCTTCCCCTCTCTTTTCTCTTTGTTCTGCCTTTCAGCCACTGCAAAAAGGAAAACAGTATTTTCTCGTACTTGTTTATGATGAACAATCCTGCTCTCCATTTCCTACCCGGAACCTGCTTGGGCTCCCTCTGCTTTGCTGTTATTCATCCTCAATGCACTGACTACTCCATGTCCCACTCATTCTCCTTTCTCCCTGGTTATGTGACTTACGTCACTGCCACCACCCACAGCCCTACTCCTCCGAATGCCAAGTGGATATACCCACTTTCAGTTAAAATGATACTCCCTCCCATTTTCCTTATAGAAGTCGGAGAGGAAGAAAAAACTTGGAAGCAGAAGAGCTTATTTATTGAATGCTTATTTCAACACTTAAAGGATGAGGGCCAAATCTTATTCATCATTGCATTCCTATCCCCTCTACATAGAGGAGGCATCCAACACGTATTTATTGCACGAATGAATTTACAGAGTCTAGGAGAGCTGCACTGGAGTCTAATGTGTTCATCTTTTCTTTAAATAGCTCAGCACCCCCTAATGTTCCTATTATCTCATATATGCTGTATCGTCCTCTGGCTTGCATTGTTTTCACAGCATTCTCACGAACGTCTAAGGCAAAGCAGTGAGGATCTGGCAAAAGGTTTTGATTTTGCAGACTGTGTTGTTATTCTCTTCAGGGGCCTTGGCTGCCAATATCCCTGAGATAGAATGAACTTTTGACTCTGGGCATGGCACAAAGCCTCAAGCTGTTCCCTGCAGGAGTGAAGAGCTTGGATGGGGTTAAGGATGGTGGTGGCTTTGCTAATGCTTTAAGGCAGTTTCACCTACATCTGCATCAGTGAGCAAGTCTGCGCCCGAGAAGCACTGCAGACCAGCCAAAGATCAGGCTTGTTTTGAATGTGCCATCCAGGATTCCTGGGCATCCAGCTATTGGAATCAATGTGTGTCAATTGTGTTTTTCTTTACGTGAACCCCAGCAGCTTCTCCACCAGCTGTTGCCTCCTGTGTGTTTTTTAAGTGTTCTGTCCTTGAAAAGAGTTTCATCTCTTACATATTCTTAGTTCCCTGCCCGTCCGCCCCCCCCGCCACCCCTCTTAGGAAAAATGGTCTCACAAAACCATTTTAACTTAACAAAATTATTAACCTGGGCTGAAAAGCTTTACGTTTGAATAAGGCATTTCTTTTCTTCCAAAATAGCTATTCAATGAGAAAACTGACGGTGACACAGCTGTTGACCTTGAAGATGAAATATTTGCCTTTCTGTGCTGTGTACTTTCTCAGAAGAAAGTTATTCTGTTTTCCTGGGCCTTTGATGAAATACTGTGGTTCCCCACATAGGTAGAACACTGCATCTTCGATCAACGGAATCACAGGTTTTCTGTCTTTCATCACCCACTGCCTGCATTTTGTTGGAAGCCAGGACAACAGAGCTGCTGATGCTGTTCGAGCAGATTTCTTTGTTCTCTTCTCATTTTGAAAACCATAAAAATTCCCACTCAATAAAAAAATAACAGTTGAGCTTCAGTTTAGTATTGGTATTGTGACTCCAACAGCGAACACGGCAGCATGCTCTGGAGGAAGCTTTTAGGAGGTTCCATAATTTCTTCCTGACCCCAGCTGGTGATCAGTTTATGTCCTGAAGCTTGCCGACGAATAGCCCTTATAATTCCCATCCTAGTGTGGGTGTGTTCTGGCTTGCCCTTATCTGAAAGGAATATCTGACAGTGTTTTGAAATGTTACTCCTTTGTAAGCAGGTAGAGAAACACCTTAGATTAATAGCCTTTTATTTGCTAAAAAGAGAGAGCATTTTGTATGTCATATTAGAATGCCCTTCAGTGACTCTAACCCATTAGGGTGTCTATGATCCATTTGTGATTTTTTTCTCTCACCTTCCCTTTAATATATTAATAACTTAATCATTCTATGGTTCTTTTATTCTTTGTTCATGTGTTCTTTTATGCACCACACATATATTAAGCATCTTTTATGTAAAAGACACAATGTAAGATTATTGATCTTGTCCTCCTCCAAAAACAAAAAAACACACACAAAAATAAGTCGCTGACATCAATGGATTTACAAGCGGATAGGGAAAATAATGAAATGCATACAATGCAGAGTAGTTAAAATACCTTTATGTTTCATGATTTTAATTTTTTTTTTACAGTTTCCAGATTACTTCCACTTAGATTATCTGATGTACACACCACAGTGTGTTCACATAGAGTTGGGATTAGAATCCAGAACTTCTGTTTCTCTTTCCTCTTGGTTATGATGACTTTGCCATCCATGTCAACTGTATTGTACTTAGCATTAAAATTACACTTAAAAGATATACTTGCTTTTCTGATGATTTTGTTGGAAAATGCATAAAATGGATTTCATTTCACCATAATCATTCCCCCGTGTCATCGAAGTTGTTCATTATAGTGTTTCTTTCCATGCCTGTTAATTTCACTCGTCCCAAGACCATTTGGAAAAGAGGGCATTATTGTAATTAGAATGTTCGTCGAGAAGTGTGGATGCCAGACTGCATTTCTGGCAGGGACAGCAGTAGGAGACAAACAAAACATTCTAAAAGGTACCAGTAACTACCACTTAAAATATGTGCAAGGAGAAAAGAATTCCCTTCGTAGGAAGCTATAGCTAATTTACTTCTAAGAAGGGACACGACCCTCTGGAGCAGATTGTATTGGTCGTTTAACCCCCAAAGGGAAAAATAAAATTATATCTCCCAAATAAACTTCACTTTCAGTTATGATCTCTGCAGTGTCTCCCAGCTCTTAAATTCTGTGGTTCTAATTATGTCGTCTGTGAGTGTATGTCGCAGCTTCTCTAACAAAAAGATACCACGTGGCTCTAGGTAAAGCGAAGATATGAAAACAACTGGTTAACATGACAGACAGAGAAAGCAGAGCCATTTAGTTCTTTATTTTTTCCGTTTTTCCTGGGTGGTGTGACTCCGTTCACTTCGTGTTGTGTAAGCACGATCTGAGAGAAGATGCGTGTTGATGGGTCTCTGCTGGCAGAGACAAGGTGGTGGATTCTCACCCACAGATGATTCCACACTGGGAGGGTGGGCATTTTTAGTTTCTCTAAACTAACTGCCACATTTAGAGAGTGATTTTTTTGGTAAAGCATTTTCTTACTGTTACCATGTTTGCATCGTAACAGCCCTGTGATATGGGCAATATGATAATCAACGTGACCTACATCAGAGGTTCTAAATTTGTTTCCCTTTTTTTTTTTTAAAGATTTTTTTATTTATTTATTTTCAGAGAGAGGAGAAGGGAGGGAGAAAGAGCAATGTATGGTTGCCTCTCACGTGGCCCTCACTGGGGACCTGGCCCGCAACCCAGGCATGTGCCCCGACTGGGAATCGAACCGGGACCGTCCGGTTCCCAGCCCGCGCTCAATCCACTGAGCTACACCAGCCGGGGTAAATTTGTTTCCCTTTTTAAAAAAATTTGTTTTCTTCATCAAAATACCTGAGTGACCCAATATACTCAGATCAGTAATATTGCTCAGGATGGTGGTGGTTCTCAACAGGAGGGCTTTCCATTCTCTCCAGGATGCATATTGGAAATCTGAAGATGGGTTTCACTCCACAGTGAATTTGATTTTTATCTCTCTATCAGCCAAAAAAAAAAAGCTCCTCTCAACCTCTTCCAGTTGTAAATTATTATTTCTAACTGAATGACCATCTTTGTTTATCTAGAAGGCCTATAGATACAAGCTGAGGAAAATCAAGGAAGTCACCACAATTTCTTCACCACCAGAGTGAAGGGGTCAGGAGAGAGGAATAATGGGGAAGCATCAGTTTCCGACTAATTTCTCTCTCAATAGCTTGGGTGGACAGACCATGTGATGGCACCATGCAGAGAACCCCTTTAAAGAACACTGAGGTTAATCAGCTGTTAAGTCATGTCTTTCCATTATTTGAATTGGTTTACTAACCTCTTAGCATATTTATTTTTTGTTTATATCAAAGGAAATAATCATAACTACATGCCTTTCTGCGTGTGGTATGTTTCACAAAATGGTCTTATATACAAACCCTGCTAGCTTACTTCCAAAGAAAGAGAATACTGGTAAACCTTGTGAATGTTAAGTAACATTTACTTATTGATTAAGGCGTTTGTGTTAGTACTTTGTTTACACAAATAATAACTCCAGAAGGACATAGGATTTGAACAATCTAGAGGATGGGTAGAATGTGACAAGAAGAAATTTATAGCTGGGATATTAATGTGTTCTAAACAAAAGGTGTTGTTTTAAAAAGTATGTAATTTTTTCAGCATTAGGAAGTGATGTTGAGTGGCTGGAATATCGGAATAAGTATGGAAAGAGGGAAAATTGGAGCAGTAGGCCGCAGCCACATCACCAAGAACTGTTAGTGGCAGATTAACCATTCTTGAGATAGAAGCATGACAGTGTTTGAGTAGGGATATGTCACGAAGCTAACCTTGTGCCAATATATATGACAAAAAGCAATTAGGAGACTCTTACAATGCTCCAGGTACAAGTTTTGAAGGCAGAAATGGGAACAACAGAAAGATCCTATCCTGTGGTAGGAAATATAGGAGAAATAGAGGTACAGTCATAAGATTTGGATCTGACTGGATATAAATTTGGGATACGGCAAACAGAATCATGAATGAGTTGAAGTTTATTTGTTGGTAGGTATATAGATTGTGTTTTCACACTGAAATAACATTACAGTGGTTATGTTTCCAGTTGCTTTCTTTTTTTTTTAAACACAGTTCAATTCATAATGTGGCTCCTAATTCAGAAAAGCACGGTCTGATGGCCTTCAGGGATCAATGCAAGAGACCTGAGACAGTTAATCAACAGTTTTATCAAATTGGGTGTGGGAGACAAGAGGAAGAGAAGACAATTCCAAGGTTTTGAACCAGGTGAATAAACAGATAACGATGCTGTTCATGAAATGGGAATATAGAGGAGGAGTTTGGGACAAGTGGGATTTGCGTTGGTGGCTGTGTGTCAAAGTATGTTGCTTGCCAGCTCTGTGTACGTCGCTAGTGCCCTCCAAAAGACTGAAGACGGTTTGGGCCTGGGGTTTATATACAAAACTGAGCTTTAGAGAGAGGTTGATAATCATGTCATATAGAGGAGACAGTTGAAAATGCAGAAATAAATTGGGCACCATTGATAAAGAATAAGTATTAAAAGGAGAGAGAAGGGGTTGGGGAGATCTTTGGAGAAAATATACGCAAGTCTAGCTTGATAAAATTCCAGGCTAGGTTTTATTATATGCCAGAATCAAAACTCAAAAGCATACCACTGAAATACACAGCTTCTCAGGAATTACAACAGTGTGTGTGTGTGTGTGTGTGTGTGTGTGTGTGGTCAAATATATCTTAGTTCTCACTTTTTAAAACAAGCGGAGTAAAAATGACATGATTTGTACATGTTCTCAGTTGTCAGTCCTGGCGTGGTGTTTATTTTCAGCTGGGTAATGTTTTCTCTTGTGAAGATCAAAGAAAACTAAAGCTTCTAGGTTTCTGTCCATAGAGTAACTCTCCTGGTTTGTAACATGCGTGCTCCCCAGTTTGTTTAGCCAGTGACCTCCAATTTGATTCAAAAGAAGTGGTGTTCAGCACAGAATGAGAAATGATTCATTTCTGGTTCAACTTTAGCCTTGTGCCAATTCCTGCCTACAGAATTGTCTGGCAAACCTGGTTATATGCAGAGGCTTAGAGGCTTGAACTTCCTGAAAGTGCTCTCTTAATCAATCATTTCACTCAGGTCCCATCCTGACAGAGCCAAGGGCCCTGAAGGGGAAGGGCTAAAGGCCTAAAGGCTTATCTCTTTTCGACCAACTTCTTATGGGACTTGACCACTCTTGGGGCTTCCATGGCCTGCTGAGTTCTCTGCCTTGGACCCCTTTTCCCTTTTCCCCCTAGTGTGTTGAAATGTGAAGACTAATTGATGAAAGCCACAGAAGTTATCGTGAGTCCTGACAGATTCTGAAACACCTCACTTAGTTCTTGCTCCCTTACAAAGCTCTGACAACCTCTCTATCTGGCTTCTATCTTTTTTCAGCTTTATGTCTTTTCCCAGCCCCCTTCCCAGCACTGCCCCCTTCCCCCTCCTCTTGACAGCCTCTTTAGTACTCTGTTTCCCTGAGTGGAGAGAGTTGCTCAGCAGAGTATCATGCTGTAATGGAAACCGGGTCCCCCGGGTGCCCACGGCCTGTCCCTGAAAGCTTTTTCATCTTGTCCCTTGTTACCCCAGAGAATAATTACTTCAAAGACCAGTCCCAGTGCCTGGCATTTCAGTTTATCTCATTACCTACGTTTTTTGCCAAGCCCGCTAGTGGTGCCAGAAATCAAATCAGGGTTGCTGGCAGCATCGCCTGCCTCGCGTGTTCCGCCTCTCCACTGCCCGGCACTCTAATGTTCCCTGATTGCAAACCCTGTCATCATCTTCTTTGAATTAGCTGTGCCTCCTGAAATGGCATAATGGCCGTGCAGTGCAGGAGTGCTGATGTGGAGTCCTGTTTTAACTGTCTGTCAGAGCCCGGGCTAATGAATTCTATTAGCATATTAGCTTGCCAGCTTTGGGAGCCCGGGAGGAGCCGGGCAGCCGAACGCAGTTGGCAGAGCGCAACCTCAGTGCTTCAGAGCGCTCCTTGGCAATGGTGGCACCGGAGACTCCAGTAATGTAAATGTACAGACATGGGAATGTATGCACAATTAGAAAGGTTATTTGTTATAATAGACTCGAGCAGGAGGCAATGGGATGAGAGATGACATTTTTTGACTGTGGGGCCTACCTCAGGCATTTTAAAGAATAAGAGAACCTTGAGAGTGCCCCAAGGCTCTCTTAATCTCATTTTATATTCCTTTCGGAAATTAGAATGTATGGAAACAAGGTTTATTTTCCACATGGCTTCTAAAAAAAGATGGCTTGAGATATGCATCTGGTATTAGTTTCATTTTAACCATGATGACCAGTGATTGACATCATTGCTTTAACGATTGGGCACCATCCTCAAGACTGCTCGTTGAGCGTGGATGATACCATAATGACCCAGACACCTCCTTCTCAGCCCTCCATTGAAGTTTAGCTCCCTGTGTTAGAAAAAAATGGAATCATTAATAACAAGAAAAGTGCATTTTTCCAGCAAACAAAGACTCGAAGTGGATATCTATTCATTGCTGATTTTATGTTAGTGTTTAGGATAAACTTACTGTAAGTGCTGGTACAGGGTTGCTAGGCAACCAGTGGTGATTGTTATGCCCGATATTCAACTCTTAAAGGTATGCTTAATGGGTGTAATCTTCAATTTTGTTTGACATTAATTTTAAAATGTAAAACTTGAAATACTTTATGTTGGAAATTTTTAAATACTGCAACACGGTATTAACACTAAAAGTGTGACAGGCACTGAATTCCAGAAAGGTTTCTTAGAACTGTTTAACTTGTGGTTGGAACTAAATTATTCTGCCCACCAAAATAACTTTTGAATAAATTAACAAATTAATTCACATTAACCTCAAAGCCTTTGTGAAAACCTGCATATTTCTGGGTAAAGGATCGCAGACATAACAAATGTAATTATAAGGGCCGTAGATACAAGTTTAGTCTTTGACGGTTTTTGTCAATTGTCCCTTGTTTTAAATATGGCCACTTTTCAATCTTTACTGTCACTAGAAGAAATACATGGAGGAACTTTGACTTATTGCATTGAATGCAGCACTGTTATTCTACTATTTATTTTGGAAAGACAACCCACAATGCTCAAACATTGGATTTTTTTTGTTTTTACTCCAAGATCATGGTGTTTAAAATTCTTTATGATCTTATTTTAGTTTTCTTTCATTTACTTACTTTTCTGTTGAAGTATTGTTTATCTATTTTTTCTTTCTTAAAAGTAAATACAGTGTGACTCTTTTTATGGCAATTACAGTTGACCTGTTGTTTGGTTGACCCTTTGGAAACTGAATGAGTGCAATGAGATGAAGTTAAATAGGTCATTGGCTGTTGTAGACACTATTAGTTGCTTATTTAACAGCAAATCTTCTTTGTGTTTCCCCACCCCCTAATTTCTTGCTCAGAACCTGATTTTGTTTATGTTCTTGGAGGAAGCTGAGACCCTTCCTAGCCCCTCAGTAAAGTGATTTTTGATTAATTCAAGCCTGAGTCAATGACAATAAATCCAGTCCCCTTGACTGCCATTGGCTTAGGACCAGGCATGTGATGCAATTCTGGCCAAAGAAATATGAAGAAAATTTGAGAAAGAGCTGTACCCTAATTTACCAAACTGGCATTTGGCATTTGGATCTTATATGATCATATGAGGGTTGAAACAAGTGCACCGAATTATAACCACAAAGGAGACAAACAGGAATGAAAACCTGAAAATGGAAGATAAAAAAGATATAATTGTTGAGCCACTGAATTAGTCAACCTTGGAACTTTGGGCTTCTTCTTATGTGAGAGAATCCATTTTCCTTATTGTTTAGGCAATAAGCCTTCCATTTCTTGTAGCTAAGTCATCGTAACTAATGTTACCTGGCATTATTTTATTTTTAGGTAGGATTTATACAAAGACAAATATTTATGATTTCTTAGATGTCTTATTCTCACAGTTCATTAAAATTACAGATAATGCACAGTATTTTCTTCGCTTCAGTTGGTTGTCTCTCTATAGCATATGCTTCCATATTTGCCTTCAATGCAGCAATCAGATGAACTGATGGATTGTTTCATTCATCCATTGTCTGTAGGCAAACCCCTCTGCCAGGAAGTTATAAATACAACGTAATCCTTATAATCAAAAGATATTCAAAAAGACAAAATAGTATTGCATTTTTTTGGTGCGCACTAAGAATGCATCTTTGGAGATGAGGATGATAGATAGGAATAAGGGAAGGAAGAATTTAAATTGTATTTTAAGCAGTAAAGCCCTGTTAATAATGACATTACCATAAAAATACATTGGCTCTCTCAGTGGCAGTTTTTCTTGTAAGTGTGTGCAGGAAGGCAAGCACAGGTCACAATGGAGCACACCTAGAGTTCAGTCATGCCACATGCTGCTTATGACTAGGAATGGCAGCACTAGGTGATATGGAACGATAAACAGAGCTTCAGTTTGGACTAAAACTGTACAACTAAAGAAGCACAAACAGATTTATCTTGGTAAATGGCCCCCAATCAGAGGAAAGATGAGTGATATATTCACTTAGAGGACAGAGGCTCTTATTATTGCTTACTCTTCTCTTTAACCATACCAAATTATTTACAAATGTTGTACTAAGCTATTCCACAAGTACTAAGTTATTCTACGCTCTACAGCTCGCCCATGCCGAGACCTTTGTATGAACTGCCCTCTGTTCCTTGTTTGTTGGCTAAATTTTATCGATTCTTCAAAGGCATCTCAACCACTAATACTCAGATCATCACCTCCTGTAAGCCTTTTAAGATTTGATAAGCCTGTTCTGCTGCTTGCATCTTGTACAGTGTTATGCCGTTCACTTCATGGCAATGCCTGGTTTCCATGCTCTTCCTCCTCATCAGCTTGGTGCTTCTTTGAGGAAGGATCCATGGTTTGTTCCTCTTTAAAAAAAATTTTTTTTCTCTCTGTATTTTCAATACCTAAAACAGAGCCAGGCATGTAGTAGGCAGCCTTTATAGGCCACTCTCATGGTCTTAAGTGGGAAAGATGCTGTAAATGCATTGTCAAGAATAAGAGAAATTAAGCTTCACAGTTATATAAGTAGTGTGCTCACACCCCTTCAAGGCAGCATCAGACTATGTGCACCAGTGTAGCTTGCATACCAACAAATGTGTTGAACCAACTCACTTCAGTGCATATTATTGAATTTATAATTATCTGTACCATTTATTTCTCTCTTTTACTAAGTGTTATTTGGGACTTTAGGCATTGAAAATGCTCTGTAATGAAACAAAGAGGAAACTCAAAAAAGTCATTGTTATTTTTACTAATATGAGAGGAAAAGTGAAGTTAAACTTTACAGCTAATGTGGGAGGTTTTGATTCCCTGTGGGGTTTAATTTTTTATTTCCCTCTGGCTCTACTAATTGAGATAATAGGCAAGTGAGATCTGGGTTTATTGGTAGATATAATTGGATGGGCCCCAAGGAACTTCAGTTTGTTTTGTAATTAGGAACTCATGGAATAGTTAACTCAACTTGACCACTGCCTTCGTGCCCGCTGTTCCTGGGATGACCGCAGCGGAATCTGTCTTCAGTGGTCTCTTTCGGTCTTTGCTAAACAGTGCAGTTAGGCCTGAAAGAGCTGTGAAATGAATAAGAGGATATTGATGCCCCACTATTTAATTGCCTTCTAAATCCATGGTAAATTTTTTAGTGATTTTAAACTCTGAAAGAATAGCAGACTCATTGATTTCTATAATTCATTTATTTAGGGATTTCTATTATCAACTGAATTTGATTGATGGCTTCATGACAAATAGCTGTGTGCTCAGCACATACCAGCACTCTGCAAGCTCACTCAGCCATAAACAATGTGTGGTATAATTTGTGGGTCCTTTTGCTGAGTCTGTATTTTGCTGTTTAGGGAAGAACTGATTGAGATTCCTTAAGTGAAGGAAGTAGAGTGAAATTCCACTTAGTTCCCTTGGCGAAGCAAAAACTACCATGATATTTGTATGTGGACCCTGAGAATTCTCAAGTCCAATTTTGAAATTCTGTGGCATTTACTCCGAAATGTCAAGCCCTCTCTCATGGTCCAGAACACAGCAGAGTCACTTGACAAAGAGAGTGGCGTGCTGGGCGTGTGCTGTGATGGCTGTGTCCGTCTCTAAGTCTGCTTCACTCAGACATGAGCGATGGCGGATAACGATGTCTTCATCAAAAATTAAAGCAGAGACCCATAAATCTTTTTAGTTTTTTTCTTATCAAAGACTTTGATTCACATTATGTAAGATTCCAGTCCTGAAAACTCTATTGCTAGGGAGATATTATGGACTCTATATATTTCTTCCAGATCATATAGATAGAGATTTGTAACACTTATTTTGAAATACTCTAATGGTTTTCCTGATTACAAATCAATTAATTTATATTGAAAAACTGGAAAATTAAAAACATAAAAAAGGAAATTAAAATTGCCAATCAAACTCCTAACCAGAGATCAACGTTATTAACTTTTAGCTAATTAGCTACTGTAGTAAATGAATCATTTTCTTCTTAGGACACAAAGCAGGTGTAGCTTATTAGGAAAGGGTTCATGTTGGTCATAATGTTGAAGTTTCTCTGCTTTTTTCTACTTACCTAACATCTACCAGAGAGCCCAGAGCTTGAGCTCGGGAGTTGAGTTAGGCACACTGTGGCAAGTCGGACAAGTGCCTGACTGCACCAGGTACCAGACATCTGTCACCTTTCGCGAGGCGAGACATGAAACCATTGCTGCCATGTGCTACAGGAGAATAGAAAGTTTCATTTTCATCTCATTTTTGGCTTTATAACTTACACATTCACAAATACAAGTTTCAGCTATCTAAAATAAGGTGAAGCTATGAACAGCGATTGAGAAATTATGCTATCTTTTTAGATAATGTAGCGAGAAAATATTTGCTCTTGGAATATGATGATTGGTTGATTTTTAGGTAGAGGTTATGATGGGATTAGAAACTACTGCCATGATTTTAGAGCAAGATCAAATAAATAAGTATCTTGACGGGCAACATTGCTATTGTCATCTAATCTCTATTTTACAGTAGCTTCCCTGAGTGTCAGATAACTATTCTTGGTAAAATGAATTAACCTTTTCACACACAGTTTCTTGGGATTTAAAAGACATGCAATGAGTAACATGTTGAAATAATCATCCCTTATAAGAATGTTATCTGCCTTTTAGGATGAGAAAAGAGCTTAGTCAACTAATGTTTATGAAATTACTACAGCTTTTAGGAAAAAACTAAAGACAATAATTTACAATACTAATTTTCTAATCATTGGTGAATAAACTCTGTATGAAAATAATATAACAACTCATAATATAAGTATTTTGACTTCCAATGGACACTTTTTTTTGCACTAGTTGTATTATACTGTAGCTTTATAATTAGTAAATTTATGGTTTATGATATTGAACACTGAAATATTTGTATCATCATAGTTAATTTTTAATTACAATAAAGGAAAAAATGATACCAAATAAATCAAAGATGAAGTTAATTCAACAAAACTCGTATAATTGTCCATGTAGCCTGCTACTCCAATTCTGAGAGAAGCACCAAAAGATATTGCAGTAAATTTTTTTGCCTTTCTTAGCTACTTCCTCTTCTTCCTCTCCTCCTCCTCCTCCTTCCTCTTCTACTCCTCCCTCTCCTCCCCTTCCTCCTGCTTCTCCTTTTTCAAATGTAGATTTGCTTTCTAAATATCCATTAGTGATGCTCAGTAAATTGGACATATTTTTTTCTAAAGTTTCCTTCAATCCCTTTGTATTTCTACTTTTAACTCTTTCTTGCGGGGGGGTACCATCTTTTTTTAATTTATTTTATTTTATTGTTATTGTTATTATTATTTTTTAATTTATTGTTGTTCAATTACAGTTGTCTGCATACTCTCCCCTCCCCTGCCCCTCCAATCCCACCTCCCTTCCCTGCCTCCCTCCCCACCTTTGGTTCTGTCCATGTGTCCTCTATAGTGGTTCCTGAAAACCCTTCTCCCCATTGTCCCCTCCCCCCTCCCCCCTGGCTATTCTTAGATTGTTCTTAATTTCAATGTTTCTGGTTAAGCTTTGCTTGCTTTTTGCTTTTGTTGATTATGTTCCAGTTAAACAAATACCATATGATCTCACCTTTAACTGGTACCATCTTTTTTAAGTTTGCTCTAACTGCATAGTAGCTTACTAATTGTATTTGTTTGAGGACTAAAGTTTCAACATTTCAAGGAATAGCCCTTAATTCTACAAATTGGTGAAGGAAGCCATAATCAATCTTTTTATATGCCTTTTTCCCAATAAACATTGATCATAAAATATTACTCAAGCTTTTTAATTCTAAGCCAAAAATTTTTAACTGTTTGAGTCCATTTTGATAATCTACTTAACGCCTTTACTGATTCCAGATGTTTGCTAAGCTTCATCTAGGCTAGTTGTACTGTCACTGAGATGTCACGACCAGGAAAAGCAAACACCCTGTTGCCTTAGATATATCTAGTCTTGAAAATGTTTTATGTCTGAAAGACTTTTCCAGGAGTCTTCAGCATTTTGTTCTCTTTAGCCATAGAGGTGAAATAAGCTGATTTTAGGAGGAATTGTTCTTAGTTCTTTCTAAACATTTTCTTAGAATTTTAGTAATAAGATATCATGTCTTATATATATATTTCTATATTACTGTTTTCTAAAGTTAATCTTTTAATATGCATTAAAGACTATATACCATTTTTCTTTCTACTTAGGCAGACTTGGAGGGGTTTTGGGGGTATGACATGATTTCATATCATTTACAAGCTTGACCTCTCCATTTTGTACCCCCCCTCCTTTTTTAAGATTCTGTATAAAATGGGCTCATCAGGGATACCACTATTAACACTTTATCATCCAGGGAAATTCTGTTTTTCTTTCCCTTTTGCCTTGTCTTAGGATGATTCCCTGTCTGTGAGAAACACTTCCATTTTAACTGAAAAACCTACTGTGTGTATGTGTGTGTGTGTATAAAACGTTAGTGTAGAACTTGGTCAAAGTGTTTTCAAAAAATCTAAATAAATAGTACTCATCGATTTCCCTTTGGACACCTACTCATATATTTCTAACTCTCTCCTTGACTAATTTTTACCTTTACTTTGGGGATTTTTCAAACACACAAAAGTAAAAAGAAAATAATAAACCACTGTGTACTCATCAATGGTCTGCTTTCTTTCTTGTTTTATCTATCACTTTCCCTAACTTTTTTCTTTTGGGGTATTTTCACAAAATCATCAAATATTATATACTTTCTTTTATAAATACTCAAATTTATAACAATAAGCACTAAAAAACAGCATTTTGAGAATTTTTAGTATCTGGTTTAAGTTTCTTAAAGCATTTAAAAAATGGCCCTCATCGATGACATTAACGAAGACTCCACCTCAAATAAACCATACTCTCCTAAGCTCTACATTTTTCATGTTTATGTAGATGCCATTACCTTATCGAATTTAGAACTAAGACTGAGAGACTTTTCTTTCCAGAATCTCCTCTGGAGTTTTTCCTGTGAGTGTGAGTCACACTGGCAAGCTGCCATTCTTCTCCAGTCGCCGCAGCTAATAACAACAGGTTATACATTCTGTCCAACGGTTCCATATTTCACCCCGGAGTTCATTTGGAGTCTTAGGTGGATGCTGTCTGGTCCTGGTGATTTATTTACATTCGTTTGTCATTTTGGCCCAGGAAAATCTTGTGTGAAAACTGTTCTAATACCTCTGACTTATCTGTTTAAAGCAAGATGGTGAGACTCTTTCTAAAGTCTTCTATAGTAAAGACTAAAGCAAATAATTAATTGATTCTCCCTCCTATCACTTACTCATCCCTGAGTGACCTTTGAACCTTCTAGCTGGCCTCCCGATCTCGCTGTACTTAAACCGTTTTGCATATTTCCTTTGGAGCCCCTTGTGAGGTGCTTTACTGATTTCTTCATACACCATTTGTTTTTAGTTTGCCTCTGACTTACTCTAGATTCCTTCTCTATGAGAGTAGCAAGTTTTACGTTAAAAAAAATTTGTATGGCACTTTTATATTACCATCTTGGCTTGAGTGGCTTTTGATTAAATGCTGTCTATTTTGATTGGTATTCACATTTTTCCTGGCTCCCAGCAAGGTGCTTGAACATAGTCTCTATGGGTATTTGTTTATTTTCAAAACGTTTCCTATCAAAACATGTACCTCTCTATCCCCTTCCCTTGCAAGAATTGCACAACCACAGCATGGAATCTGAGGCTTTCCCCATCCCACTGGAGTGTCTGAGTCATAAGTGTGATTCTGTTAAAGGGCGCTTCTTCCACAGCATACTTGGGCCCCATTTCACAGTCCACTCCTGAGAATCACGTGCTTCCATGTCTGCTTCTGGAAAGTGCTGCCCAACTTTCTTATGCAGTCACAGGCCTGCCTGGTAGCATTTCGCTGAGGCTGCTATTCAGACTAGCTTTTCCATTCTTTCATTGAAATGACTGGACAGTGGAGAAAGGTATTTAGGAATTTGCTTGAAATTTAGGTGGAGCCAATTTGACATTCATCATTTATGTTTGCTATTTAACAGCATGCATAATATGGTATAGGTACTTAAGCTTTGACCTTACATACTGTTCAGATGATACAGAGTAACAGTGTCCAGTAGAAATGTAATGTGAGTTACATACAGAACTTAAAGTTTCCTGGTAACCATATTTTGAAAATAAAAAGCAATAGATGAAGTTAATTTGAATATTTTATTTAGCCCAAATAACCAAACATAATTATTTCAACACATAATCATGTACACATTTTGAGATATTTAATGTATTTCATACTAAAATTGTGAACTCCTGTGTGTACTTTATACTTATAGTGCATTTCAATTTGAGCTAACCACACTTCAAGTATTCAGTAACCACATGAGATAGTGGCTACTGTCTTGGATAGTACAAATTTACAGGGTCCTCCATAGAAAATAGTAATTTAATGCTCTATAAGCCATTCAGAATTTATATACATATTTTAGTTTAGTTTTGTTTTTTACTGACATCTGTGGCAGCATATCAGTATAGTGAACGCTGAAGGAGCCATTTTACTTGACAAAAAAGAAAGTTGATGAACATATCTAACTGTATTACTCTAATATACTTGGTGTCTCTCCTCTAATTAAAGTAAGATTATCTTACAACTTATGAAATGAAGATCTGGCATAATAGACTCAGAATGTGATGAAAATGTTTTCATTAAGTGCTAAGATACCCTGCAAGGCATGGCATTTTATCTCAAGTCTCTAATAACATTAATATTCCCTTTTAATCTCCGAAGCATTTTAGACTTAATGGGAACTCCTTAAAGAACGACAGAATAGTAAGACTTGCAAGGTTAAGGTAACATGAAAGTACTCACAGTACTCCATGAATCTGAGTTAGTCTAAACTTCTTCATGGGTAGAATATACAAACGCAGTTCTGTTTACTCAGGGGCGAGACTCAAAGCCACACATACAAGTGGGTGTAAAAGAGAGGAAGGTAGGGGTTAATGGTGTTTTCCAGTAATTGTCCTTGGCTTCCATTATATGAGGGGGACTCCCCAAAACAGAATTGTCTTCTGGAGGGCGGGCCCCTTATAGTACAGGCTCCCCCCGCTAGGTGAGTGTTCTAGGAACCCATCTGTACCAGTGCACCAGCTGGTGGTGTTGTGAGAGGCTGTCTGGCTTCAGTGAGTTTTTTTTTGAAGACTCGACACATTTGCCCATTTCATGATGGGTAATTTATGAGTGCCCTGCCCACACTGCACTGAGTGTTCACCAGTTTTTGACCAAAAATCTCATGACCTCCACCATCCTCTACCCTCCCTATCCACCCAATCTTGCCCCGAGTGAACTTTTTGGTTTCCCTGGATGAAAAAAGTCCTTAAAGGGGAACATTTTGCTGATGTGGAAGAGGTGAAAGAAAAAATGGCAGAAGCACTGAAAGGCATCAAAATCAATGAGTTTAGAAACTGTTTTGAGCAGTGGAAAAAAAGTCTCGGTAGGTGTATGATATCAAGGGGAGAATACTTGGAAGGTGACTGAAGGTTAAACACATAAGAATAAACACACAGTTTTTAATAAATAAATTCCATTTTCGGGGGGTTACCTCTTACAGCAGTATGACATGGCTGCCATTCCTACTAGGGAATGATGGCTGTGTGTGCATAGTTGGGAACTCAGAACAAGTGATTTGGGAATTTTATTATTACCTTACGGAACAATTTGTGGGAAAACTGCAGTTAACTAATTCTCTCCCTTCTTCACCTCATTTGTTGCACATGTATGCTCATTTGCTGCTTTCCCCAATAGGTGAGCTATGTATAGATAGTAAATGTATTTTGGTATTTGTATTCCTGCAAATCTCATTTTCCATTCAAATTACAGAAAGCAATATGGGGGGAGGGGATTTTCATCATTTTATGTAATTTCTCACACTTGATGTTAAATAGATATAGCAATAATCTGCTGAGAGTCAGGAGAACTGAACTCTAATTCTCCCTTTACTAATAGTTACTACTTACTTTGGGTGACTCTGAGTTTACTTTCTCAAATCTTATTTTTACAACCATTCTAATGGAATAGTTTAGAGCTCATTAGAGGAAAGTTGGCAAGTGATAGTCTCAGGAAATGTATCTTTCTAGACATTATGACACCACTGGACTGGAATGTTTTGACCTGTGACTTTAGGTTTGTAAGAAACATTTAGCGAACAGCCTGTATTCCCTTGAGAACTTCCACTTTACTAGATTCCATTTTCAAAGGAATTAGGTGAGAGTTCTGTGATAGTGATGCTGATGTCTAATTGTGTGAAACGAGACAGGAGGGTTGGAGGAGATAGAATTAAGCCCATTGCTTAAGCCACTTGCCCGGTGGGTCTTCGGCATCAGCGAGTGAATGTGGAGCCAGCCGTGGGGGTTTACCCACGCCATGCGTCTCCTTTAGTACACCTTGGTAGAGTCAGATGGCTGAATTTTTAATGAGCACTCTGGATAATATCAGTAACACAGAGGCTTCACTTTGGGAAATATTTCCAAGTTTAGCAGAAACACTGTAAGATTCTCTTGTTCTGACTCCTTGGTTCTAGCAGCTCACTAGTGTGAAGAGTTTTAGTTTTTGTCTTGATAGCTTTCAACTCCTCTGGTTATTGACATTGACTTTCTGGCTATATGACTTCTTGTTCTTTTTTTTTTTTTTTTCTGTCTCTGAGGCAATGAGAATTCGCTTTTTTTTCAATGGCCTTTTTACTCGCTGTGGAGCGCATGGCCTCTGGCCCTGCTCCCGACCACATCTCTGTCTTGTGCTTCACCCCCCACCTGAATCCCTGAGTTTCACTTTACCCTTGGCCAGACACCCTGGTCAGTTCAATACTCATCTCTCATTCAATTTAACCAGCTCCATTTTAGAGTTCTTTGCCCACTCCATCATCCTTGAAACCTACACAGCCATGGAACGCCAATCACCCTCAGGGTGAGCCTGGGTAAAACAGGTCAGTTGTGCTAACCACAGGCTTTTTAAAGAAGCCTAGTATTTGAGACTGTGGAAGAACAAAAAGAGGAAGCAATGCATGGAGATCACAGTGTCTCATATAAACACCTCTGCTGAGAACATAATGAAGGTTAAATTGTGCCTGCCACACAGCAAAGGCAATAGGGCTGCAGGTCTTGAGGGAAGTTGTTTGATAACATCATTGTAAAAGCAACCAAATCCGTAGAGTTGGTGCCAGTGAAAGGATGCTATTTCAGGCTCATTTTCCAAACATTTTAAATAGAAGCTGTTTCTTAACAAAATGGTCTTTTATTTTCCCCTCATTTGACTAGCATTTAGAACACTTTTCCTCAGCTACCACTGAGCTTCATAGGACTTACTATCAAAATGCTCAGAAACCCAGGCTGAGGGTTGCGCATGCTCATGCTGACCTCTTCCTCTTCCTCGAGTTTTCTTTGCTTGTTTGACCTTGTGCCTGGCTCACCTTTTCACTCCTTGCAAGCCTGTAGGTCAGAAGTAATTCGTTCTGGGCTATGGCATGGCTTGGTAATATGACTGGGTTCACAAGAATTAGGAGGTATTCTTGTATTTATTCAACCAAGAACTGACTGGTTTAAACTCTGGGTTTACTTCCATCTACAAAATTCTCAAGGTGTGGACACACAGGTGCCCTTCATCAGACTCACCTGCGAGTAATTATTAAATATTTAAATTCTCAGGAACACTGTTGATTAACTGGATCTGAATTTTGGGGTTTAGAGCTCTGGACTTTTTATCAAAACAACTGCTTCATATAATTCTCATGCACAAAACACTTTGAGATCCATTGTGCTAGCTGCTGAATTTCCTCATTTTTAAAATTAAATACCTATGAGACAATGTGAAGCAAAGGACGGTACCATTTATACACATTCTTTTAGCACAACTCCATGAGCATATGGTACACTTTAAGCAAATGTGTAGTGTTCCTATTTGTGTACCTGCTGATTTATGTTAAACAAGAGCCATTCAGTGCCTGCAGAGGTATGTTTAAGGCTCCCTCATCACTGCCACTGAGCTGTCCTTATTGGTCAAAAATGTGATTCGGGCGTTAGAGCTTCTTTCCTGTGGCAGTCATTCATTCACTGGGTAAACTAACATTACTGAAAGTAAAAGGATGGACATGTAATTAAAAAGGAAAGTTCTATCTTCTCTTTTTATAATATCAGAAAGCCTCTCCAGGCAGCCTTTCTACTGATGGTGCCCTGACCAAAGTGTGATGATAGTGTCAATTGCTGAATCAAAGTGAGACAACTGTGTAATCCATTTTAAAGCTTAACACAAGCTGAAATTCATAAGTGATCATAATAAAAGACCAAATTTGAACTTTTATAATTGTATACCAATATAGCTTTATGGGGTTATAAAGTGGCTTGTACACATAAATGTGAATTATAGACCATATGGGTAAGTTATTTGAACTTTAAGTGGTAGTTTTAGACCATGTTGAGATGAGCCCTGGGTCCTTGGTAGGGAGCTATGACCCCAATGGGTAGGATAAATCAGAGGAGAAAGACTGGAGTCAGGGAGACCTTGTGGGAAGATGGAATGGTCTGTTGGGCTGTTGGCCTTGCTGTTCTCTTCTGAAATATGCATCTCTCTGTATATTTTATCATACAATATTACCAATCCTGAGCCTAGTGGTGCAGGGGAGGACAGCTGATCCAAGCTGAATAAGTTAGCCTATCTCTCAGGAACATGGAATTTGGGGATGGGAGACCTGAGATAGGGAGTTGGGGGACAAGAGTTGGATTCTGTTGAAGCAGGAGAAAGAGGTTCAACAAACTTCTGCTGTTGACTATATAGGCTCCTGACTTTCCTAGCCTTTATGTTAAACCCTTTCTTGAACTTATGAAACTCAAAGTATTTGACCTCTTGCAATTGTAGGATCTGGTTAAGAAGTCTATAAGGCTGTGAACTAAGCACAAATACCTGGCCAGGGTCTAGAGAAGCTGAAGGAGAAGATATAGAGGAAGGTGGAGCAGATGCAGGCCTGGCCACTGCCTTATACAGTGAGCTAGCAAATCAGCAATGATGTGTGCGTGCTATAAAATGATGCTGCTTCCTTTTCATATCCAAGTTTCCTGTAATATTCACAGAATCCAGAACCAATTAAGACAACTTAAGGTTCTATTTTGTTGGGGCCATTTTCAGAATCAAAGTCTAAGTTGTCTACTGTTGCATTATACATTACCCTAAAACTTGGTCAGCTCATAGTTTCTGTAGGTCAGGAATCTGGGAGCTGCTTAGCCGGGAGGTTCTGTCTCAGGGTCTCTCACAAGGCTGCAGTCAAGTACTGGCTGGGACTGCAGTCATCTGAAGGGTCCATTGGGGAAACATCCACATCCCAGCTCACTCTTGTGGCAACTGGAAGGCCTCGGTTCCTCATTACATCGGTCTTTCCCAGGGCGATTGTTTTTTTTCCAGAGACATGGAAGAAGGAGACCAAATATTCAAATAGAATAATTTTTAAACATAATCTAATCTTGGAAGTGACATTTCAGTACTTTTTGCCATAGTCTTTTCATTAGAAGTTAATAAATCTAGTGAATATTCAAGGGGGGGAGGATTATACAAGGGCATAAATACCAAAAGGTGGGATCATGAGGGGTATTTGAGGCTTCCCACTGCAACTTGAGATTAATTATTCTGTTTTCTTAATGCTAACTTGAACTGTTTCACTATGTAAAACCAAGTAAATTATCCTTAACATAATGGGACTGCAATAGTTTAAACAAGAGTTTGGGGTTTTGTGGTGATAAGGGCAAGAGACAGATTAATGCAAATAAATAATATTTTATGCAATAATTAAATATTAGAAAATTAGTATTGAATATCTTGGCAGTATGGAGCACTGGTTCAGAGCTGGAAAAATGAGTTTACATTTTGGTCACTGTGTTTACTAGATTCGTGAACTGGAGCAAGATCTAAACCAATTTAAGTCATAGTTTCCTCACCTATCAAAGGGTACCTGCCTCATGACATTGTTGAGAGAATGCTATGCATGTGTATCAGTTGGGGTCCCAGTAGAGAATAGATGACCCACTTAAGTCAGGTGATCGAGAAGAGTTTAATAAAGGGAATGTTCACAGAGGTGTGGGCAGGGTTAAAGCAAAGAACGCGGATGGTGAAACGGAAGAGTTACCACCCTGAGGCCTGAAGGGACAGGGAGAGGAATCTGTAGCTCTAGGAGGTGGCTGCTGGCTAGAGGTTTTTATACAGGGACACAGCCAACCTTCTGTGTCAGGACACAGAGGGGATAGTACCCTGCCCTCATTTTTCTCCCTCCTACCCATTTACTTGTCTATGCCAGTTGAACCCATCTAGAAGTCAAAGAGCAAGGGAGCCTAAAGATATAGTTCAAAGTAGTCAGCCTCCCATGGCACATGGAAAGGCACAGAACAAGAGGGAACCATATACCGAGTGGCTAAATATTCAGCACAGCATGTAAGGCACTCACCATCAGTTATGTCAAAGAGTAAGTACCTAGTTGATGTTTATTATTATAATTATTATTATCTTCTAATAGGGCATATGAATGGAGATAACCCCCAGTGAGAATGTATGTATGTGGGGGAGGGTAGAGAGACTTCAAAGAAACTTCATTTTTCTGCCCATGAAGATGAAGTCTGGCTATCTCACCATCAGAAAATTTAGGCAGAGTGGAGTTTGTTGAATTGCTTAGCATCATGTATCTAGGTCAAGGCAGGAGAAAAATCTCATTCACTACAACATTCTAACCATGGGCCCATTAAGAGTTCTTTTCATTTTCTAACCATTTTGGAATGACAGAAAGCTTCCCACATGACGTGTTCTAACAAGTCCTCAGATATGCCATCAACTCCACCATTGAGACTCAGTCTTGCTAGGCATGGCATGTCGTTCCAGAAGAGCTCTTCTCTCCAACTTTCCTCCCACCCAGCTGCCTGCTTCTCTCAGTTCAAATAGCTGTGAGAGGTGCCACTCCCACGTAATTCAGCGCAGAGTATTCTGGGGTTTCCTAAGCAGCAGGTTAGCAACCAGCAACAGATGGAGAAGCTGTGTAACACTGAGTGCAGGCTGCAAGGAGAGGTAGGCAATGAGGCAAGGAGCCAAGTGGGCAGTCTGGGAGACGGAGGGCCAACAAGCAGAGAGAACTCTTGTTGCCAAAATAAAAAGATTCCCAGAAAGTCGCAGATTTCACAGTCACACGTTCCCTCCTCCCCCCTTTCCCCGCAGCCCATCTCTGAATGCAGCAAACCTCATTTACCCATTTTTCTTGGGTAGTAATGTGCCATCTTTGTCCCCAAGTCTGACATTTCCTCTGAGGCTGAACTTCAACAACTCTGTTGTGCCTTTAAGGAAGAAATCAACACGGTGCAGATGGTATTTCAAACATATTTGTTTCTGTGTCATCTGCTCTGAACATAAATATCAATTCAGTAACTTCACTGTTGTAAGTGATAAGTTGAAACATCATCAGTTGTTTTTTTTAGTTAAATGACAGTAACAAAATGAAAATCACCATTAAAAAGGCTATATTTGCATATTTTTATGCTGTCAAAGAACATGGCACTAATGTAGCATAAGGAGAATTCTTAAACAGAAACATTACAGTTTTCAAAATTTAAGGAAGATCAAAAAATAAATGCTGAAATTTCATTTATAAAAAGATACAGGGAACAGTTATTCCACTGGCAGAATAATAATAGCACTTTCCAGTGACATTTTTAATAGCACATTAATTCAAAATTATAATTTTGAGAAGAAATGATTCCATCTACATAAACACTAAATGCATTCTAAATGCTTGGTATTATCATAATGACTAGAAATTAAATTAATAATGCTAAATAGTTAAAATCTGATGTAACTTTCTGTCTCTTTTGTATCTGCATGAATTATTTCTCATTCCTATTGCTCTCTCACCCTGAACTTCATTTGTTGTTTTACCTTTTCAAAGACTTGAGCAATTTTTTAAATTTTGAGAGTGTTCCACTCTTGAAAGTTACCTTCAAAAAACCTCTGTAGTAATTTTGGGTCGACCATGCACGTGAACAGCGGTAGGGCCTGATTGGTCAACACACACAGACACACACACAGTTGCGTTGCAGGAATTGTCTTGTTATTCTGCGGTATTTACTATATTTTACTACTAAGATGGCCAGACTAAATGTTACTATTTCAATTCTGAATGAATTTAGAGGAATGGACATCTTTTCAATCTAAGCAATTTATAACATCTGAGCAACACTTCGTAAAATTGAAACCTCCGTAACTCAGGGGAAAAGGTTTCTAATCTCCTCTTGATGAAGTCTTCGAAAGTACTACAACACGTTTTGGTAAAAGGATTACTTCCAGAGAGTTCTCTCTCTCTTTTCTTCTCTTTCAAGTATTCATTGGGCAGTGAATCTAATCCTGCTGATTGAAGCACCTTTTCGACACCAGGGCAACAGGCAGTCTTGGCTTCAATGAGCACGCACTATTGAGGGCTTCACAGACTCGTCGTCACACTTAGATGAATTTGATTGTCTGATGCGTGCGCATGTATCTAGGGTAACTCACAGGGAGTGGCATTTTCCCCAGGAAATATGAACATGATCCAGAGCCTTAAGCATTATGCCTTGTTCCACCACTTCATCACGTGGCAGGCTTCAGATACAAGTCCTCAGATTTCTTTGTTTCTTAGACGATATCACACCTTAAAAAGTGAACAGGACATGCAACTGATTCTGAAATACAGCATAAAATATGGCAGATTGTGCTTCACCCAGGATTCACCTTCACTGCCAAAACACCCTGCTGCCAAAATGCCAGTGTAGTGTAGTCCTTGGCCACGATAGCTGTAGCCATCACAGTGCCCAGATGAGACTTTTCCAAATCTGTGCAAAACAGCCACCTTCCCACAGCCGATATCTGTGCTCTCAGTCTTGGGTCTTCATCGTCCCCTCCCCCAGGCAGCCCCAAACCCAAATCTCAAGAGTGAAAACAACAAGCATATGCTAAACCACACATTTTCACAATCGATTAGATATTTATTCTCAGAGTTTCATTGTTGTTTGACAGAAAACTGTAGTGATATTTGTTTTTTTCTCCAAAAAGAATTGGTGTGCATTATTCATTGATGGTTTGCCTTCATAGCTCTCCTTGCATTTTGTTTTTAGAGCAAGTCTCTACTCTGAGATTAAAAGTGTATTGCTAACATTTTGCTTTGGTTCCCATGTACTCAATGTGAAGGTCCTTGCAATTGGTAAATCCCTTTATAGTTTATCCAAGGCTGTCCTTGCATGGAATTTGTAGTCCTAATGTAGTTCTGTCCCCATAGCCTCTTCTTGGAATTGTTCATTGGGCCCAGGGAAGATCTGAATGGACCCAGTTCAGACAACAAACACAACACAATTAAAATCTCACTGGACCTCCAGTTTACTTTTCTTATACCAAAGAAGGGAAAAGTAATCAGATTTAAATAATAAATGTGCAGACACATAACAGTAACATTTGCGATTAAGAACAGTTTCATCTCCTGTACTGTCTTACAGATTTTTCTCCCTCACACACTTTGGGCCTGACAGACTCAGTGCTGTGCCTCTACCTACTAATCATTTTTATTAACCGTTAACTACACAGGTCCTTTTTATTTGAAATTTTGAGAGTCAGGGGCTGTAATATAATAGATCCTTAGAATTAGGTCATTTGAAATGTTTTTTTCCTCTGTTCTTCCCTATGACAAAGTTTGGCAGGTGAAATTTGACCGTCCTCACCAGAGAGGGCTCTCTGTTTGCCTTAGCTGGCGGCGATTTATTCTGTGTACGTCTTTCATTTATGGCTGACCTCATGGAAAGCAAGGTTCATTTTACAGTTGCTACCTCAGTAGCTTTGGAAGTACTGTTCTTCAGTAGCTAACATTTTTCTTTTTTATTTGCATCCCAGTGCGTGAATGGCTAGTGGTAGAATCAGAGCCAGCGTCTTGAACAAATGCTATGAGACTAGGTGCCCCTCGGTCCTTTATTCTGGCCTAGATTGGTGTTTGAGTTTTATCTTGTATATCAGTTCACCTTTTGGCCATTCTGATCTCTGCCGTGAAGAGCCCCTTAAAAAGTTTCCCATTTTTGAGAAAAGGTTAGAAATCAGTAATATTAATAAGAAATGGAAGAAAGGTAGGTTTCCGCCCTGACTATTCAAAGGGTGTGTGTATGCCATCTGAAGATTTCAGTAATGACTTAGCCTTCACGCATTTTTCTCCTTGGCAGGTAAGGGAGCCACCGTGCATTGTCCCCCTTTTGCTGCTTTGTGCTAGGTATTAAAAGGACAAAATGAGAGACAAGGGAAAGGAACAGCTTTTACAAACGAATCTTAGAGTTCCAGTGCCTTTCAGAAGCAACAAATCATTTTTAATCTGACAAATCCTAATTAAAATGATTGAGAGATAAAATGCACCCAATAAGTGTCCAATGCAGATGAGCTAAAAAGCCTGGTGGGTTGCAAAAGGCATTTAATGCTCCTAAACCTTTCTGAAAGTGGATGCCCTTGAAAGCTCTCGTAGCAATGAGTTAAAGATTTCAGCTGGGGGGTGGCTGCCATGTGGTAATGACTATAATTTATAGCACGCCAGCTCCATAATACCCTTTGGCCCGCCAGGGTGCTGCCTGGAAGCTAGTGTGGCTTATGGAGGGTGGGCAGAAAGGAAGGGGAAAGGGGAAAAAGACTCCAAGGCCCTTTTAGCAGCCTCTGCACTGTCAGCTTAGATTTCTGGGGCCTCTTTCAGAGACTAGTAACTTTCAAGCCATCTCTTATTCAACTTCTGCTGATTTATGTCATAATGGCACAGTTACGTTTCTGACTTACATAGCTTGTTATTCTAGAAAGGTTGGCAGAAGCTCAGAGATGACTTTACTTTCTTTCTTTCATTCATTCATTCATTCATTCATTCAGCAAGTATTAACGAAGCACCTATACTGTTCTAAGAACTATTCTAAGTGCAGGGTTACATAAACAAGACAGGTTTCTTAATCTAATGAAACTTAACATTCTTTAGGATAGAAGGTCCAGAGGCAAAAAAGAGATAGGAAAACAAGTAAACATAAACATGATCAAGATAAAATCTGATATGATATCACTTATACTGAATAACAATCTAACATTATCTTGTTTAACACTTTCTCCTGACAGCGGTAGTTTAGGTAGAAAGAGCTATGTGGATAGCTGAGTTCATTAACATTGGAACAATGAGGAGGAGGGGAGAAAGGAGAAAAAGGTAAGAGCTCAAAGACAGCATTTTTATAATATGTCAAAACAGGTCCTCTGATGTGGTTCATAAGTTGTCTCTCTGAGGATAAGTTCCACAGCAAAATTTAAAAATAACTGGAGCAATGGCAGCATTATTGAAATAAGTATTTGGCTGGCCAACAATTGAGCTCGCAAGATTGTGTGATTTTTGACATACTAGTATAAACCAAAAGTAATCGAAACAGCATGATACAGTGGAGCAGAATGGATTCGGGTTTGATCTGGGTTCAAACTTTGTGGCTCATCCTGGCTCTGTGACCGTGACCAAGTTATTTATAGCTTTACAAGTTACTTTACAGTTAGTTCATAAAAAAACCCCAAGAACTTACAATAACGTGTCTCAGAGGCTCATTGTAAGAAATAAGTAAGATAATATTCATAAAGTACCCAAAACAATGCCTCTCCTATAAAAGATGAGTTGGAAATTAATGTGTTGTTGTGTTTTTATCCTTAGTCATAAATTGTAATTCATGTATTGTATACCATACAGTATCACAAAAAATCAACAAATCATAATATTAATTTTTAAAATCCTCAGACATAGCTAGGAAACAAGGTCAGTCCTTTAAGGACAGTTTTATTCTATTACCTTCAGGTAAAAAAAATGTTTTAATAGAAAAAGTTTTGATTTTTGTGTATTCAAGATCAAATCTGGCCTAGTGTTTCTCTGAGTATGGTCACTACACCAGTTACAGCTTTTGAGGGTTCTGATACTGTGAAACAGCTAATGAAGGGTCAAAGGAGGGAAAAGTCAAAGTTGATTCATAGCATCGCGCACAGTGTGAAGCAGCTGGAGCCAGGGAGATGGTAACTTGAGGACAGAGATACCTTGATTTCAAAGAAGGAAAAAGAAATCTTCAACTTAATCTCTCTAGCACCTCTGATCCTGACAGAAAAATTTTCTGTGATGAAAAGAAAGAAGCCAAATGCACATAGTTGGACCAATCTTTTCTCCAACTATCAGGTGACTGTGTGTTATCTCCAGCCTTTCCAAAAATGTCTCAGGAAATCTCCCTCACCGAGGACTGCAGGGGCTTGAAGAAGCTCTTTTCACTCTATGTTTTTCTGATGAATGAACAGGCAGAGCTTATGAAGTAAAATTATTTTGTATAGCATACCATGTGCTTCCAAATAGTAAATGCAATTTTGGGGTAATGACTTTTCATAGAAGTTCGTGGTGTAATATAGGTGTCTAGTCTGTTAGGCATTGTGTTTAAGGGTGTTGCTAAAGAAATTAACTTAGGACCTGGGTTAGAAATGCATTTCTCTATTTTTATATTTTCTGAAAATAAGATCCAATTTGCCTAATTTTCTTTCTTTGCAAATT
Organism: Micronycteris hirsuta; assembly: GCA_004026765.1. Lineage (NCBI taxonomy): Eukaryota > Metazoa > Chordata > Mammalia > Chiroptera > Phyllostomidae > Micronycteris > Micronycteris hirsuta. Next base: position 134,825 of record PVJI01000651.1, read on the forward strand.
CAGTGTGCTTTGCATATAAGATCTTGCCCTTCCATGGATTTTCCTAGGCACTCATAGGTCGTCTAGATTCTCCCCCTTCCAAGCCTTTTCTTATGGCCTCTGTCTCTTCCATGTACTCGGTGAAAAGGGGGTTGACAATGTGGCAAAAGGAAATTTCCATCTTTTGTGGTAGCCAGTGAGGTGAGCATTCTGCTCCCTGAAGGTAATTTTGTGCAGCTTTTCAGAGAACCATTTTCATGTCCCCACTGAACTGATGATGATGGAACTTCAATCCCTGTTGCCTTCAACCATTTACTTATTGTGCCAGTTCAATGACTTTTCTTCAACTCTGGTTTTCTGGCACCAGGTCTGGCAGAAGCTGGGAAAAAACAAAACAAAACAAAATAAAAAACAAACAAGCAAAAAACACTCTTGGTGTGGGTTGCAGTGAACTTCACTTTTAATTCCCTGTTAATGTGCAATCTGAAGCCTTATTCAGAGAAAAATTATGTTCATGTTTGTGGCTAACAGGAATGTAGAAAAGTGACAGACGTAAGGTGAGAGAAGAGGCAGCCTTTAATCATTTTGTTGTCAAAGTAACTTTGGATGGCCCTTTGAAGAAAGCATTTTCCTTGCTGCTTCTGGAAAACGAGAGATCCCTTCCCTTGCCCTTTGTGGATTCCTTACCCAGATGGTTAAACTCTGTATGGTATGCAATGCTTCTGAGCCCAAGATCCTCACTACAAAGGCGCTCCACTTTATACATTCACATTTCAGAGAAACTGGATGGATCCCTTTGCTCTAATGAGAGAAAGGCTCCAGTGACTCAGTTTACAGGTAACCTTGATAGAGGGGGGAAAAAACCATGCAATTGGGCCATTTGCATTTTATAGAGAGGCTAAGTGTTAAAGCGTATACTGTTTACAAAGTAAAAGCCCTTTCTTCTTAATTCCTGTGTGACTGAAATTAAGCAGGAGAGTTAATTTTATGTAAATCATGCATTACTCTAATTGGGCGCAAGTGAACATTCATGTACATCTTATTTAAAAGAGAAATATAATGTTATTATGTGGATGCTGGTGCAGTGAAGTCTCAAACCTCTGTGGGGACCTGGGCAACGTCACTGGCTGTTCACAGGACTTGGGTCTGTGAGCTTGATTTCAATCCCACTCGGCTCCTGCTGTCTGTGCGGAAGTGAGCCACAGGCCTTTGGAAAGGCTGAGAGGTGGAACACTGGGACTTCCATTCCCATTTCTTTCTTAACCTCCACTTATAGAGCAGTCATTTTTCTCTTTCTACTCATCTGTTCAAACCTAAACAATACTTTCCAATGGTTGGCTCTGCTTGGCAGTTCTGACCCATATTTCCCCAGGCAGACCGCAGATGGATTTGTCTTCTATAAGCAGGGGCTAGTGTGCTTCCTTTTTTGGTGTGCCTTTTCTAATGCTGCTCAGGGCTGCTTTAAGACCTCAGGGTTTTGTTTTCCAAGTGTAGCCAGATGAGATGCTGTCCAGCAGCCTGCGTTGATGACTACCACAGCCGGGGAGGGAGGGCTAGCCTCTAGGTGGAGAGGATGAGCTGTTCCTTTATTGTCTCTCTTTAGAGAGCAGATCCAGTGCTTTGGGACAAGGCTGTCCTGAAGAATATAAAGAATCTAATCTGCATATCTAGAGGTCAAGAACTGAGAGGAAGAAAATATGCACATGACAAAACCTTTATTTTAAACACATTCTCCTTCTCACCCGGAGGCCTGAAAAATCACGCTTGGAGTTGTGCCTTGGCCTCATTCTGCCCAGCTTGCCAAGCCAGCTCCCTGCCTACCAACCCTGTGCTCCCCGCAGATTGGCCTTCTGAGACTTCAGGGCAAGGGGCCTTCCCAGGCCTTTCTTTTCTTTTTTTTTCACTGCCATTCTGTATTCCTGCAATCCTGCTTATGTGTTTCTTCTTGAAAGGCTATTTGAATGAACCATTTCTTAAATTCATCTTGCCATATTGCTCCTGTCCTCCCAGCCCATGTTTGCTGCCTTCATCTGTCCCACCTTCCCAGCACCTTTGATCTCTCACTCTTTCTTGCTCCCTTTCTTCTCTCCCCACCCTCCACATTGTCATTTCTCACCTGGAGAGTCTTACTTGAAACGCCACTGTCCAGAGGTTATGAATGTGAACAGATGAAGTAACTTCTAGCTAAGAGTTTTGTTTTTCAAGTAAGTAGTAAGGAGGTAAGAGTGTTTCCCTAGTGGCCACAGTGTTTTCTCTTCATCTTTGTTCTTTACGTGACTCCTGGAAGTACCATATATGAAAACCTGTTAGAAGATTGGATGGTTCTTACTTGCCTACTTCATCCAATACAATTCAATGTCCTTTTATAGTAGCTAATGTCAAAGAGAAAAGCACAGGCCTCCACATGATGTCATTTTGCTAAAGCTCATGATACATAACCTAGATTTAATATCTGACCTAATTGTTGCTTCAAATTCTCCCAGAAACACAATTTTAATTAAATAGTCTGGAATTTTCTGGTCAAGCACCAGTAAGGTATTCTGTCGCATGGGTCCTCTCCACCACCCCCCCCCAACAAAAGAGGAGGCAACCAGCATGATAAATGTCCTTTCAGCCTGTCATGCCATGCCCCACCCCGTACCCCACAAAAAAATGTTCTCCTCTAAAAAATAATTCTTTCTTTTCGCAACTCCTGGAACTCCCTTCCAGTTGCTAGATGGGATGCTGCCTGATTCATGAATGTTTAATAAAGCTAATTGTATCTTCAAATTTACTCCACCAACTTTTATTCTTTAAAACTAACAGCTCAGGTGGTGAGTAGTAGCTATTTGTGTATTCTTCTATTTTTAAGTAATATAATGTGAAATTATTTTTAATTATACAATTTTATGTTGTGTTCAAGTTTGAAAGTTGGTTCAAATATTTTTGAATATAATCAAATGACACATTTTTGATAGATAAGAGTAAAAATAAGTACATTTCTTAACATTGTTGCTATTGTTATTCAATGTGACAATAGTTACACTAACTCTTGGTTTTCAACCAGATCAAATGCCTCCATTAATGTGGATGAGTGGCTTTAACTGAGACCATACAAAGCAGGGAAGGAGAGTGGTATAAAAGCTCTGAGACTAGAAGGACTCTTTGCAAGTAGTATGGGACATGATAGAAAATTAGTGATATGGGCTCTGGCTGGTGTAGCTCAGTGGACTGAGCATGGGCTAGGAACCAAAAGGTTGCTGGTTCAATTCCCAGTCGGAGCACATGCCTGGGTTGCAGGCCAGGTCCCCAGTGGGGGCCACGTGAGAGGCAACCACACATGGATGTTTCTCTCCCTCCCTTCCCTTCTGTCTAAACATAAATAAATAAAATCTTTAAAAAAAAGAAAATTAGTGATATGGGACAAGGAAAGATAAAGATGCAAACATAATTTACAGAGCTTCAGTTCAACTCTTAGAAGGCTTCACTTATTTCTGAGTAAGAGGGATTGAAATTTATGCAAGAACCATATATGCACATATGTGTAGTTTAATAAAGTATGCTTAAATGACTGTGAAACTTTGCAGCTCATTCTTTAGTGATGATTCGGTTTCTTAAAAATTATTGTATTGCCTTATAAAGACCTGAACATCTATCCATGGAAATTATTTCAAAGGATATACACTAACACCACAGTGTCTATCTCTTGGTGGTGAGATTATATTTTTGGCTCATTTATATTTTCTAATTTTACTAGTTAAATAAGTATTGTTTGTGCAACATATTTATTAATAATTTGCTGTACAATGTTGACAGTTTGGGACATTACTCTGCTTTGCTTTCATAGCTGGACTCATAAAAAGGCCTTTGTTTTTAAGGACTACGTAGGTCCGTGGAGGAGAATTGAACTGCATTGTGGCAGAGAAGCTCTGTAGCAGAGGGTGGAGGCTTCATGCAGTGAAGGCAAAAAAGGGGTTAATATCTTGAGAAAGGGGGGAAATGCAGTACAGGGAGACATCCTTAAGGAGAAGGGCAAGGAATCCCCTCAAAACGCATCCTCCAGAATGGGTTGACCCTGTGAGTCCTAGGAACTGCTGACTTAAGAGATCACTGTGGCTAAGCCTGTGTGGAGGGAGTGCCTCTAATGGATCAGGGAGACTGGTAGGTGTAGCAATGGCAATGAGATCAGTAGAGGAAGAAAACCAGGACTTGCTTCTGTCTCCTCTTCCCCTTTTCCCCATGAAAACTGATTTTGGACTTCTCACTAACTTTAAGTTAGTTTCATGTGCTCAATTAAATTTGGTTTAGAAAAAATAAAGGAAAGCATTACTTTTTAACTTCTTACCTGAGGCAAAAGAAATAATGCAAATTAATCAAAAAGTTAATAGTAAACAAAAAAATCTAAGCTAAAACAACTTACTATTACTGGAGATAGATAGCAATCAAGGTAGCATTGCCAGAGCAGGGGTGCCAGTAAAGCACATTTTTGTCTGGAGTGAGGCTGGAAGGAGACCTAAACACGACTGGGTAGCCTGCACCTTCCTGATGTTGAGTTCAAAGGGCCATATGTATTTGCATATTTATGTGTTGGTTATAAAAACCAGTAGCATTATTTTATATGATCCTTCATTTTTTACATAATATGAATGCTCATATAAAGATATTGGTTAATTCAATGAAAAGGTTTCTTTCTGTTATTGATTTCCAGATGATGAATTACATAAGTTAAATATCTACTATAATTGAGGAACAGTAATAGCTGGTGCAGGTGCTGCAAGACTTTGGGGAATGGGGAGTACCGTCTGAAGATAAACATTAGTAGAGGGTCTAATAGGACTTTGAGATAATCTCTGCCATATTCTGATGTCTGCACTGATGTCTCCTCAAGGATTCCTGAGAATAAAGAACTTGGCCCTGCAAAGCCGCTGCAGTATTGACTCACTCATCCTGTGCCTAGAAATACACAAGAGGTTTAGGGTTTGTGCTTTAGCAGGCGACCTCTTTTAAAATGAAAGAACAGTCCTTTCTCTTGTTCAAATATGATACCAGTGGACTCATTTGAAAAAAAAATAGAGAAGCTGTATTGTTTCTTAACTCGATATTGCCTTATTTTTCCAGAACCAGCTCTCTTGTCTCCAAAGGTATGAGATACCCCTTTGAATAAGTGTGATTAATGGCTCCTTCTAACTCTGACCATATGATTCCATTAGGCTTTATTTAACTGATGAAATATAGCTTGTTCTTCTTATTTACTTTTACAGAAAATACATATATTATCTCTCTGAAAATAATTTTCATACATTAAAGGTTTATTGTGTGCATATTATTGTGCTAAGTCCAACATGGATTCTCTTGTTTATTTCTCCTAATAGCCACAGTGGGTATGGAAGCCATTTTTCTCTCTGCTTTAAGTACAAGGTGTAAGGAAATTGGGCAGCCTGTCCAAAGTTGAAGAGTAGTAAAGTGAAGCCTACCCTGGAGCCCACTTTTGTTTTGCTTCAGGGGCCAAGTTTTAAATGCTACCTTCTCCTTGGAGGGACCTAATCCCCGGTAACCCCCTAGTCAGCCTTAGTCACTTCATTCCAGTTTTCATTCTTTGAATAGAACTTAACAGCTTTTTAGTTTTGTTGCTGTTATTGTTTACTGTTTACTTCATCCTCACTTTCCACGTCTTCTGCTAGAATGTAAACCTAGAAGCAGAGATCTGTTATTCACTTCATTGCTACATGACAGCACCCAGAATAGTGTCTGGCACGGTGTAGGCACCCTGTAAATGTTTGTTGAATGAATGCATGGAAACAACTGGCAAGGCACGGATTTTCTGCCTTTTTGCTGCTCCCAGGCTAAAGGAAAGACAGACTTGCATGGGAAATCAAGAAATAACATGGAAAGCAGCATAACAGGATTTGGAAGATTGCCAAGGGATTCAGGGAGGCTTCACTGATAAGCTGTTTTTTGCTCTCCATATTGTTGAGAGAACAAGGGCGTGAAGAGAGCATGAGGAGTGGATGAAATCTCTGAAGCAAGTGGTCACGGTTTGTGTGGACAATGAAGGCAACCTGTAAATCTCACCGAAGAAGCACATCTACCCAGCCTGGAGATTTGGTCGGGTGGGTCCCTGTTTTCATAGCCTTTGTTACATTCTTTATAGTTCTTTATTTACCTCTCAGTGTTCCCCTGGGCTATGAGATCTTTGATATAAGGGACCAAGAAGATTCGATGGTGAGTTCATTTCAGACAGGGATTCTGGCTTAGTTTTCTTTGTCCGCTCATAGATTAGCATGGTGCTGGCAATTGGTGGCCCTCAGTGCATGTATAATGGGCAATGAATCAATGGCTGAATAATTGAATGGATGAGTGAATGATGAGGTTTAATGACAATTTATTTAGAAAGAGTTTTGAATTTAAACTGTGGACAGCAAATACAGTGAATGCGGTCTTACGTAACAATAATAAATGTATAGCACCTGGGTTTCACTATCTTGAATCTTGGAATGAAAGAGATAGACGTGATGAGAAAATTGAGACCTGACATGTGAAATGAACTGCTTATTGTTCCGTGGAAAATCTGTGGTCAAAGCAGGACTTGAATTTAGAGACCGTGGCTCCCAGTTAAATTTGCTTTCTATAAATTTGATTATGTGCTGTGCTGGTCAGATCATAGCTGTGGTAATCTGTGCAATTCTGTATTCAGCACTTAAAGAAATATATTGACAAGGTAGAGTTTGTTCAAGGAAGGACGATGCAGGTGCTAGGGAGATGTGGAAACCGTATCACATGAAGATCAGATGAGGAGAGTAATGATGTTTCATCTGAAGAAGAAAATATACTTGCAAAGGGACTGTGGGGTGAGTGGAAAGGCGTGGTATCTGCCCTAATATTTTTCAATGCATAATTCATTATCCCTTTGCTCCAGAGAGGTGAAATAGGAGCTATGGGTAGAAACCATAGAGAAATACATTTTAACTCAATATGAGAAAAATTGGTTCCCAAATTGAAATTTTCCAAGAATGAAATTCCAAATTCATATGTATGTGAGGGCAACCTGGCTGTGACATCTGTCACCCCATGGATTGCCAGGATTGATGTGGCTGATCTGGCTGGCTAGGCAGGTGTCCCCTTCCTCCCTCACCAATCCATGTGCATCCCTCCTGAATCTGCACGCTCGGTCGAAGAGGACAACCTTCCCAACCAGAGGAGAGGACTGGTCTTTGGTCCAGGGTAAACGAGTAGCTGTGCTCCCCTGCTAGAACCTCCAAACAAGCTTTCAAGGTCCAAATTATGAGAAATATGCAAATAGAGGTGAGATGGTTATCTGTCTGGACTAGATTGTGAGTTCCTTTATAGTAGAGAGATCATGTTTCATTTGTATTTCCCTGGGACCTTGAATAGTGCCTGGTATATAGTATATGGTCACTGAAGATTTGTTATTGCATCTTTTCAAAGGGATTTGTTCATGAAGTAGATAAGCATGGAGATGAACAAGAATGTATTATATTATTAACTCCAAGGACTTTTTCAACACTCAGGTTTATAATGCTTTGGTAAAAATTCATACAAAGTAATGTATCAATACTTAACAAAGCAAGTCAATTTCATACATACAAGTAAAAGTCAGTGAAATTATTTCTTTTTAAACTCTATAAATCCTGTGATGTTGCATTTTTGCTTTTCTTGCAGGATGATTTGTTTGCTACAACTCCTGTCTTACAAAGGAGATCAGGGCTAGTTACATTTCTGCACCTGTTACCCAAACCAAAATTCCACGCAGAAGTTTAAATGGAGTTTGTTTTGTACAAGAAGCATAGAACCGATATATGGAAACACCTGAATGATGGTTATTCCAATAGATTCACACTTTTCAAATTGATGAGTAGCCTACAAAAACAGGTTTTTCACAGCATCCTAAATGCTATTTAGATGATCCCCTTTCAAGGTTTTGGCAAATACCTTAAATACCACCTAGGGAACTGTATTTTTCACTGAATATTTTATATTCGGAACATGATTTGATGCTTGTGTATGTTTTTTTTGACATAAGAGTGCCACTCCTTTTCGTTCACATAGAGATAATTTGAAGAAGACAAGAAAGCTTTATTTAGATTTACTATATTTGCCACAGAAAGCTATGAAGAACTAAATAATACAAAGGCAATTATTTGATTCATTAGTTTTATCTTTTCTTTGAGAAGTTTTAGTTAATTTTTTCCCAAAGTTATTTGTATGCTCACATGTCCATCAATTTCCCACTAAGCTCTTTCAGATGCTACGGGATTCATTTTTTTCTTATCTCATCATATAAATGTGCTTAAACATATTTCTTTTTTTATAAAATATCATCATCATTTTAGTTCCATTTCAAATAATGGTGCTGCATTAATCATAAAGCTATTCATGAGAGATTTGGTTGTGACTCAAACTTCTTTTTAAAGAACTGTATACTATAAATATAGTAAGGTTCTTCAAAGAATTCATGATTTTGGTGTTTCACATTTATTGACGTTATTAAAATTTTCTGGTAGTTGTTAATTCCACTCACCTAAATGGAACAGATTTTGTGCTCTGTGTAGTCCTAATATTTAACTTGCTCAGGACCCTTGGATATATGCATTTAACTGGGAGATTCTAAGGTGCTTTGCAAATAAAAACCAATATCTTCTTTCTCTCTCTGTTATCAGTTAAAACATGTTTCCTTCCCTTTTTCTTTGATTTAATTTATATGACAGAGATTTTTCTGTTCTGAGGATGAAAACAGAGGACCAGGGAATAAAGTTGATGAAATAGAGGTAATTCAAAGATCTGAAATATTTTATTCTCACTTGATATAAAGTCAGTTATTTTTTTTCTTTTCCAATAACAATCATTTCCCTTGATCTTGAAACCACTCAAAACCTAGCCACTGAGTCCTGTGTAAACTAATGCTCTGTCTCAAGATGTGGAGAAAGATAAAAAACTGGTACCTGTAGAGATTGTACTAGCTTGATTATATTTACAGTTATGAGATACCGCAAAGTTAAGAATGCCATTTTTTCTCATTACTGAGTATTTATTATATATAACAAATACATGGGAAAGAAAAAACTATATTGTGTGATATAAATAGTTTATTTACATTACAGAAAAACATCAAGACAATGTATACTATTTCAAATATATCCATACATAATCAAATATAGCTGTAGTACATGTTTTCATTGGTGTAGATTACCACAAATGCAAGGCAACATGTGTAGATCTCTTGTCTTATTCTTTTGTCTATAATACTGTACTGTGTAGTCCAAGCGTTCGGTAGTTCGGCCACTGTGCAACATGCTCCCTTCAGATTAGCCTCGTGGACGCCCGTGTTGTGTTGTCGGAGCTGTAGTGCCCTGTGTTTTGCTTCTGTCTGTGAATCCTGTTGCTTCTGGGGCATTTCCTAGAAGGTTGGAAAGTGTACAAATCTTAGTCCAGTGCTATTACCTACAGTTTGGTCCTACAATCACAGAGTGAAGTTATAGATTAAGCAAGTTATTAAAATAGTTCAGAAGTTATTAAAAGAATTTATTAGTTGTATAGCCAAGTTGCGGTCATCTTCAAGTGCATGTTGAGGAGAATCGAAGAACAGAGGCACACGTTGAAGAGGAATACATTTACCTAGTTCTCAACGGCTGACTCATTGCAGCACAGAATGACTGAGCACAGTGCAATCAAGCAAACTGTGAGCCCTTCTAATCTCACTTTAAATGTCTTCAGCAATTTTATATTTTAAATTTCCAAAGGATGAATGTTATATTGACATTTCAATGCTACAAGTTTAAATCCCATCAAACCAGAGAATGAGCCAACTGTTCATATCTGATATACAATGGAAAGACATATTATTTTGGTTCAGCCTAATATCATTTTTTTTGTGTTAATACTATAAGCTAAGGACATAAATTAGTACCAATTATTTAGCTTCTATAAAAAGCTAATATTCAGTCAAATTATCTGAAAAGCTCTGGTCTAGTATCTCTTGTCAGAGCATAAAAGAAGGCTTTGATGATGCAAATGAGAACAACAACATGAAGTTCATAAAAATCCTATCATAATAAGCTATACCAGAGAATAGATAAATAAAATATATATACATATATATATATTTTTTGGGGGGGGCAGAGGGTAGATCTATCAAAATGAACACAGAGCCAGAAGGCACATTTTAGCAAGTGGGAGCTAGAGATAAAAAGATTGAAAATCCATCTTCTCAACAGGGCAATTCTTTTTATGTCTCCATATATTTATTTTTTCATAATACATGTTATATTTAGAAAGAAGGCAGGTACTTGACTAAAACAGTAAAAACAAGGTGAGGAAATTAGGAAAAAAAGTGGGGCAAGGAGAAAAGGAAGAAAAAAGTAGAAACGGGGAGAGTCCAGATGATGAAGAGATTTAAAAAACTTAAAAGAGTGAGAGGATCTCTGCTTGGTGCAATTTTTAGTCTTTTAGCAACTGGATATTTTAGAATCGATCTTGATAGACACATGCGTCCAGGTCACCAAGAAAGGAGGGTTTTGGCAGTGGGGGATGGCCAGGTTGGAATGTCGGCTTTTGAGCAGAATGTTTTTGAGTGATTGAAATGAATCCACACTGGGAACACCGGGAACAGCGTAGTTTATTGACTAGTTTGACCCCTGGAAAGACTTTGGAAAGCGTGGATGTCCTAAATTAGCATTACAGAAATGCTAATGTAGTTCAGGAGCCATTTCTCTTCCTCAAAAGTAAATAGAAGATAGGTTTTGTTCATTTTAACATGGATAATGATAATGACCACATGCCCTGAAAAAAAGGCTTGCTCTAAATTGGAGCTTGGTCGAGGCTGTCTTGACGGGTGCAATATACATCATCATGACCAGCCGAGGGTGAACATGCGCAGAGGTGAGGTGGGTACGTGCACAGGCTCTGACGGTCAGGCAACCCTCTGTTTCTGCCCTTATTGTTCGGTTGGGCGCACTCAGCCTTTGTTAACTTCTCATACCTCAGAGTCCTTACCTTGAAAATGGGGACAACTGTACCTTCCTCATAATGCTATTAAACATATGTGTCTGTATGTTTGTATACACATAAAGGATATATACATACATAATATATATATATATATACACACAATTTCTGGTGAAGTTAGGACCTTACATATTCCAGTCATTTTATTGTGCATGGGAATGGCACTGTGATTAATAACAGACTTGAAAACACCTGCTATTTAAAGTTTTGCATCTTTGTCAGCACCTGAGGTAGCAAATTCAATTGTGATGAGATTAGACCTACTACATATAAATCTTATTTTTCATATTCTGATATTGCTTAGGTATTAGAAAGCTCAAGACCCTCAGTATAATATGGCACAGTTTCCTGTGTTTTAGATTCTCTTCTATCTTTTCTTTTATGCTCGGTGTTTTTGGTTTCTTGAGTCATCTTTATGTTTCCCAGAATCTATTTTAATATAATCCACTGACTCACTTGGCATCTAAATGTGCGAGTCTAGTTGACGGACTCCACTTGTGTTAGAGGAGCGCAGAGCTCCAGCCGATGATCTTTCCTTAAGCCTTTAGGCTGGGCAAGGATTCATGAACCATATTTTGTCTTTTTCAAGAGCAAACGCCACACTTGTCCTCAAAGGAGATAGTGCAGTACAGAGACTGAGATGTATTAAGGCCTTTATTTTCTAAAGGTATGATACTTTCTTTTATTTTGTTCCCTTTTGAAAATAATTTTTTGGGAACCATTCTGATTTACTGTAGAGCTGTGCAAACGAATGAAAAGTCTAAATGCCTTGTGAATTTGGCAAAAACCTTGAAAACTTCCTTAGAACTTTTTTCTCAAGGAGAGTAAAAACAGATCCGAAAGAACTATCTTCAATAATGTTTCTGGCTAGGCAGGACATAAATGATACACATTTGGTTTAGAATCTAATTTCTGGTTATCGTGAATTGACACACTAATAAAATTAAGCAAGTACCTGGCCTTATTCCTTTACTCCAAGCCCAATGTCAGACATCCCTAGTTAATCATAATTTTCTGTCCTGTTGAGACTAGATGAAATCTTTTTCTCTTTCTCAACCTAGCTCCCTGGGAAATAGTTGCCATTCAGTTGTTCTGGAGGTTTGAGAGAAAACCTTGTTTTGATATTTGCTGCACGTTTCCATATATCAAAAATGTACATGTACTATGACATAATTTTTGTCATTGTAATTATTTACTTTGAATTTTGTGATTAAAAGCTCTTTTGTTAACCTAAGATAAAAAATATATTTTTGTTTATATCAAATATGTTAAAATGATTATATCTAAGAGTTACACTAGGAAATATGTGCCATAATAAGAGATATAATTGGATACTTTTCTAGGCCTCATTTAAAATCTATTTTAACCTCATTGGCATACTGATCTGGATAAATGAGGAAACATTGGTCATTTAAATAGTCTGTTAAAAGTTTAAATCAGGGATGACTTTTTATAGTTGAAAGAGAAGAGTATCTTTAAACAAAGACTGGAATTACACATGAGATGGGGAAAAAGACCTTTGCTAAGAAAGTAAATAATCCTCATCAGAATGCACAAATTAAAAAAATAATCTGGCCCTGGCTGGTGTGGCTCAGTGGATTGAGTGGTGGCCTATGAACCAAAGGGTCACTCACTGGTTTGATTCCCAGTCAGGGCACATGCCTGGGTGGCAGACCAGGTCCCCAGTAGGGGGCACGAAGAGGCCACTGCACACTGATGTTTCTCTCCCTCTCTTCCCATCTCTAAAAATAAAGAAATAAATAAAATCTTAGAAAAAAAATAATGTGTAGTACTCCATCATGAAACTCAGCATCTTTTGATGAAGAAACAGGACTCCAGAGCATGGGTTGTTGCAGAGTGCATGAGAGGACTCATAATCAGAGTGACCTGGTTAAGACAAGGAGGAATGACGCGTCCCTTTATTTAATTGGTGGCCACTGAGTGCAGTTACTGACCTTGTGATGCAGAGGACCACCACACATATGACGGCAATCTGAATCGTTCCAATCACAGCCGCAATTAAGACGTACTGAAATCGTACAGGGCCGGGCACAACATACAGTACGCTGTAGTCCTTTTTTTCACAGTGCTGTCCAGTATAGCCAGCATCACACCTGGAAGAAATGATAATATCTAGTTACCCGAAGCTTCTGGACTTCTTTTTATTATTGGCCTATAAACATTTATCTTTATCATGAAAGTAGGGCTTTTTGTTTCCTTCTCTGAAAGAAAATCTACTCAGTAGATATTATTTCTCCACTACTTACTTTCAAAAAAGATCTCTTTGTGTTTTTATTTTCAAAAATATGTGGTTCCCTTTTATACTTGGAATAAAAAAGTTTGATCATTGTTCTTTCTATATTTATTTTTCAGGTAAACTTTATGTTTTATTTAACTTGTTCTTTCATCAATCTAAGTCGGTATGATTACCTGAAAAAATAAAAGTTTCTTTCTTATGACATGGATATAAAAAAAGGCTATTTTATTTATTGATTCATTGATCTATTGATTTTTGGTTTGGATACAGCATTCTCTATGCTATTAGAATACATGATAAAAATATTAGGGACAGAGGTACAATAAGGGTAATTAATTTGCTGGTCATAAAGTTGTCTGGTTATGTTAGAGAGTTAAATTTCAGTAGAAAAAGAAAGTAATTATGATGTAGATGATACAGTTTTGCAAAACAAGCCCATGTGCTATGCATCTGAGAATGAATGCTGCTTCTCAGTCCTCATCAGAGAGCTCAGGTAGACAATCTGCGTATTAAAATTAGCATCTCACAATGAAACAAGAGAACAGCCCACATAAAAACAATACTGATGGGGATCAATTTGTCATTGACTTTGTACAACTGTTTTAGTATTTCACTTTGAATTTCTCCTAGTTGCATCCTGGGATCTTGCCTGTCTGCATCAGAAGGGTTTAATAACGGCAACTCTGCTGAGGATGACAGGTCAGCAGGAGCAACCTCTCAGTTATGTTCACTCTGCCTGGCTTCAGTGGAAGGCAGGTGCTAATGTATTCAGAGAAGGAAAACATGAAATGAGACAGTTCTTGAGAAGAGAGGGGTATGGGAGGAGGACAGGGTAAGAGAGAGAAGAGAAGAAAGAGGGAGAGAAACTCCTTTCCTGTATAGCAATATACAACCTATTTAACCATATGTCACTTGTATATACCTCTAATAAAGACATGTTTATTTTTTTCACTTTGGCTTTACCATATTTGAAATAATTATGTCCTCTTCATAAATATTTAGCAGATATGTATATTTATTAACTAAATCCAGGCAAGCAACTTCTTTGTGTCTCAGCTGAGTGTGAATCTGTGGAGGTATAGCTTATTATCTCGTTATACAGACAAGGGTATGAACAGCAGATCCACAGAAAAGGAGTGTGTGCCTAGCAAAGCTAAGACAGAGGATAATCATTGTAAGACCCAAAGGACTATGAAAAAGTTAGCCTCCTAAAAGTAACTGTGTCATCTTATATACAGCAAAGCTTCACCCATTCACTTGTTTGAGAAATACTTATAATTAAGCACCTGATATATGCCAAGTGCTGTTCTATATCCATGGGAAAGAGGGCAAATAAAACAGAGGAGCCTATGTCTTTAAGGAGCTTGTAATACCCAAAGTCAATTTAAAATTCTACTAAAATGATATATATATATAATGAGGTGATATTACTTGGGTGTGCCAGGCACACGTGTTCACGGTTTCCTAGTGGGTGCCCACGTGTGTAGGAGAGGCAGAGAAAAGTTTGCTGCTGATCACCCATTCAGGCAGAATGGCGTCCAGTTCTCTGGGAACATCCAGCATTTAGTTTCCACATGTTTATTTAGTACATTTCAGATGTTAAAGAGTGAAAACATTACCTGCAAGATGGCTCCTGCATATTGATAGAATGTTCGCACTTGCCGTGCATGCAGAAGCCATTGTAATGTTCTGGGCAAGGTATGTGGTGTTCTCTGGCACTTTCTTCTAATTTGTTAGCATTCTCTGTGAATACAGACAAAAGCAAGCACCCTGTAAATGCTTTCTTAGCCCCGCAGGATCAACCAGTACATTAAGAAGCAAAGTTACAGTAGGTAAAAATATTTAAAAGGGCAGGAACTAAAAGACCATGCTTCAGAAGAAAGAGGGAGAATTGAAAGACAGGCATCTTTACAATTGTGTTTAGAGATAGAACTGCAAAATTACCCGTACTTTTCATGCTTTTATGCAATTTCCTACATCTTTAACAGACAGTAATGTGTCCATGAGTTGTCAGACAGCCTTAATTTTTCCTGTGTAGAGACTGTACATTGATCATAAAATAATTCAAGAAGAAATATCCTATTTTTTTGAATATCAAAGCCTAGCATAATGTCCCTATGAAAACTGCTGCAATACCTTGATACTTTCTCAATGTGGGAGCTTAAAAGTTAAAATGTGACTGCATTCAATTGTTAAACAGATGTTTTCCAGAACCCAATGCAAATTTCAACAAATACATTCTTTTAGGCTTTTTTCATCTATTGTGAGTGTGAATTTTATTAGCACCCATACATTTTTAATTACCAAAATAAAGCTATTGAAACAGCAAACGTTATTTCAGAATCGCTTATGTAGATACGAGCACTACATCCTGAATGCTGTAAGTGTATTGTAATGTGTAATATCGGCCTGTGTTAACAATGTTATGTGAAATTTAAACTTGTGATAAAGGGAAAACTTGTATTTTAAAATGAACCTTTTCCTCTGTCATTAACAAGTACCATTTGTTTTCTCATATTCCTGACTTTTGTTAGTCCAAATACTTTTCTGACTTTTTGTTAGTCCAAATACTTTCGCTTCATATTTGTAATGTCATCTCTAAGCAGTCTTTTGACTCTTTACACGCTCATTGTATAACATAAAGTTTTGCCTGTTTGACTCTCTTCTATAACCTGAGGTCTGATCTACTTTAAAATTCTCACCCAAACACACGAGCAATATAACATTCTTGACGTCAATCTAAAGATACCCTTCAACACTGCAGTAATTGGTCAGCAGTAATGGCATATTGAGAATGAATTACTCTTCTTATGAAATATATTATTTCTTCTTATTTTCACATAAGGGTATAGTGTTTTTATTATAGTGTTTCCTTTATCATTTATACTGACAGTCATGGATGATGAGTGTAATCATCAGGAGAAAAAAAACATACATTTAGTATTAGTGAATCAGACAAATGTATTATTTACATTTAAGCAGAGCTATAAAATATCGATACATTTTAAGATCTAGGTGTCATCTGCAAAACATTCAAGTTTGGAATAAATTGTTGTTTTTTTTTAAATTACTTTATTGTTGTTCAGTTATAGTTGTCTGCATCGTCTCTCCTCCCCTCTCCCACCCCCTCCAAACCCACCTCCCTCCCCTGCCTCCACCCTCCCCCTTGGTTCTATCCATGTGTCCTCTATAGTGGTTCCTGAAAACGCTTCTCCCCATATTCTCCTCCTGCCTCCCCTCTGGCTATTGTTAGATTGTTCTTAATTTCAATGTCTCTGGTTATGTTTTTCTTGCTTTTTTCTTTTGTTGATTATGTTCCAGTTAAAGGTACGGTATTTGTCCCTCACCGCCTGGCTTATGGAATAAATTGTTAAATATGTTAAGTGCTTTCTTGTGTTGGAATTTTTACATACATTGGTATGATGGATAATATTTCAAGCTACATATCCAAATTAATAAAGAGTTTCCAATAAATGTGCTGGAGAGATTGGAGATGGCATTTAAATTATTCATTTGTTCTTTATCTGTGATTCTTTACCCATGTAGGTGATCTTTTTTTGCATTATATATTTCTACTATAATAATTGACATTAAACTGAGTAAAACATTTCAATGAAAAGAATAAACATATACAGAATTTACTTTTTTGGTTTATTCAATTCTTTCAAACTATTTTAGAATTTTGGGTCCTGGTGTTTTGGGTAACAAATTGCACCTACAATAAGGAAACACCAAAACTGAAATGGATTGGTGTTGAGTGAAATATCCAATATGGAGATGTGTGACCAAAATAGAAGTAGGGCAACCATGGCATTTAGATGCACCTTGAG
The DNA here is from genome assembly GCA_004026765.1 of Micronycteris hirsuta. Lineage (NCBI taxonomy): Eukaryota > Metazoa > Chordata > Mammalia > Chiroptera > Phyllostomidae > Micronycteris > Micronycteris hirsuta. Next base: position 151,892 of record PVJI01000651.1, read on the forward strand.
ATGGCTCGTGGTCATTCATGAACCCCTGGAGAAGATTGGGCTCATTCTGGGCCACAGCCAGGGGCTCTAAGCTAGAGTGGTTAAACCGTGCACCTGCTGTTTAAAGGCAACCTTTGCAGCAGGGATTGCTGGCCCTACTGCTGATGTAATGAACCAGCACCGATTTTCTCTCTTATTTCTGGATTCTTCCCCATAACCAACTGTTAGACACTTCTATTTAGTGTTCGTTAGTAACCCTTCAGTGCTTCTGCACACCTGCATGCAGAAGAACTTTCTGAGACTTGCCTGTGTTTTAGTTATATACTGTGATTTCATTCACAGTATTTTTTTATTAGGGCCATTTTTCTTTCTGTCAGTTGCAAAAGAAGATCAAGAATTTTCTTAACTCAGAATCATTTTTTAGGCTATTTTATTTTTAACTTTTCCCCTCATCCCATACCATTTGTTTCTGGATTTGTACCATATTCATGATTATAAATTAAAGACTAAAGGTGAAATAAGAGCTTGTTTGAGTGAACCTGTTGCCCTAGTGTGATAAAAGCTGGGTGTCTTTTTATTAAGTTCATTACTCAGATAGGGTCATCACCTGGGAAAGGCAAGCATTTCCACATAAAATCTGCTAATTAGTTTACACCATTCCTTATGAGCTTGGAGTGCTCTATTTGTGGAATACTGTCAAATAAGAACAGAGAGAGATTGAAAATAAATGAGTAGAAGAAATGATTCCTGGACAAGAAAATGAAGAATCATCAATATATGTCAACAAATTTATAGTCAATTCAACCAAATATACCAGTTGCTTGAAAACCTGAATATATAACCATTTCTAGTGATGCAATAGACATATTTTAGAAATGAAATTTAAGTGTATTAAGAAAAGTAGAGACACAGAAATCCAATATTCCAACTGAATATGTGTATAGGCCATGGCATTTGTAATCCTGATGTTTATGCATAGGTATTCAAGCAATAATAGAAGCATTTAAAGATAAAAGGTATAGAAATGATAACTTTGGAAGTCTGTATGGTATCTGCCCTCCGTTTTAAAAGAGATTTAATGTAAGGGGCGCACTCTTCTAAGAGAGATAGAGATAACAGTAGAAACTTTTCCTGTCTTTGTTTAAAATCCATGACTAGCATTCTGTTTAAGTGTTCACAAACAGTTTGTTCTGGGAGATATCCAGACTTTTTTAAGAAACACTTTCTGGTTTGATCTGAGTTACTGCAGCAGAGCTGACAGGGCCGCATGCCCATTGCTAGTCAACTCTCCAGACAATCACCAGAGGAGCTGGGTGCTCCCAAGCAGAGCTGTGCATATCGTTTCCATCCTGGTGCTTACAGGGGGAGACACAGCGGAGCCAGAGCAGGGGCGATGGCCTTACCTTCCCACAAGTCAAGAAAGGTAGGTGGGCAGAAAGGGGCAGAGCCAGGCACAGGGTTTGGGAGACTACATCCACACAGCCAAGGGCAGGTTGTGTGTGCAGGGGTGTATGTTTATGTTACCCCTGCTCTTTTCTCTCCAAAAAGCTGGAAATAAGATGTCACTCAGAGACTCTATCAAAGCAGCTCCTTACAGATCAAAGTAGAACTATGACAGTGTGAAATTGGACGAAACCTATCCATAGATTTGAAGAAAGGTCGTTTCCTTTTGGACAAGGGTTACAGCCAGGCAGAAGAAGCTTCTGAAAGTCCAGTCAAATTCTATATTCAAGTATTCTCAGGGAGTCCTGAGAAGCCAACTTGAACCGGTAACCCCAGTTGCAGAGATGGATGCACTAGACTATCAGTGTCTGACGCTATTAAGGCATTTCTTTTGTCTTCATCCTCTGTTCTCTAAACAGCCTGAAAATAAACTGACTTCCATGTAGCCTACAAATTGGGAATGGCTTTGACAGTACCTTCTGACTATCTTATCAGTTTGACAGTTATCTATTGCGTTTGAGTGAATTAATGGGTCCTTAATTTCTGTGCATTTTTTGGATACAAGTCAGCTTCCTCAGCCCACTCAGTGCTGAGGTTTTGTAAAATCAAATTTCTGCACCTATAGGCTAGAGAGCTGGACCCTATCTCTGATGCACTGCAGTACAGGAGGCCTTTTGAGGACTGTTTAGATGGTATTTCTCTGGATGTATTTCCACTTGGCTTTATTCCACCCTCTTTTTCGAATCTATGCGAATCTCTTAGGCCACTGATTCTGCAGTAGGGGTCTGACTCTGTGTAAGAATTACAGAGTAAGTTGGAAAGATCTTAAATTAGAGGTAACATGAAGGATTTGGTGGGTGTTTTAGGGAAGCAGATTTCTACTGCACATTTTTGAGCAACTGGAGGTGTTCAGTAGGGGAATGAGTTGATAAGTAGTGAGTGTCCGGCGGAGCCCAGAAGGAACTGAGGTGCTCTTTCTCAGGGAGGTCATATAGTGTTACTGGGTGATAGGTTACATTGTTTCAGACCTCCAGGTTCTTGAATTCTAAGAGTAATATTTATTTCTATTACTAATACCTGTGGTGAGTTACTAATAAATATTTACTAATGTTTATTGTAAAATATTTTTTATATTCTTCCAAAAAAAGTGGAGAAATGAGTATGTTACTTGTTAAAGGAGATCACTTTGCCTGAGTTACGAAAACATTTTATTTTTTCAAAGGGCATAAAATATCTTAAATATTGATTATGTCTAAAATTCTGACATCCTTGCATAAAATGATCTTTGTCATGTATTGTTTTCCTTGTGGGGAACAATATGTGGATCTAAATTCGATTTTTAACACCCCAAATTATCTTGACAAGCCCATGTATACAAGTAATACAGTTTGGTTGATTATCTTTGCAACTATCTTTTCCTGTGAGCACACAAAATATGCCACACTTTTCCAGAAAACCAAATTTTAAAATTTGTATATATTTATATAATACTATTATTTTCATGTTTAATACTAGTACAAGAAAACTAAAATATTTGTATGAGGGAGGACCCAAAAAACCCTGGAATTCATTTATAAAAAATTGTGTATGTGTTCTTACATATTTAGACTTCAATCATCTTCAAAGTGCTCTACATTCGATGCAATACACCTGTTGAGACCTTTTTTTACTGCTCAGAACAGGTTTTGAACTTGTCGATTTTGATGTCTTTTACTGCATCTGCTGTTTTTGTTTCACCTCTTCCACATTGGCAAAACTTTTCCCTTTGAGGACGTTTTTCATCCAAGGAAACAGAAAAAGTTGGTCCGGGTGAGCTCAGGTGAATAGGGAGGGTGGGGCATGGCACGAGGGTCATGGGTTTTTGGTCAAAAACTGCTGAACACTCAGCATGGTGTGGGCAGGTGCACTCGTAAACCGTCATGAAATGGGCAAATGTGTTGAAAGTGTGTTTAAAAAAATTCACTAAAGCTGAACGCAGCCTCTCACAAGAACGCCAGCTGGGACACAGATACAGGTGTGTTCCTAGATCTCTCGCCTAGCGGGGGAAGCCTGCACTACATGAAGCCTGCCCTCCAGAAGATAATTCTGTTCTGTAGGGGGGAAGGGGTGTCCTCGCTCATATACTTGCACACCTGTTGTGTTTACTTGATTTTACCTTTTCCCTACTTACTGCCATATCCCCAAAGAAATTTAAAAATAATTTTATTTATCCAACTAGGAAAAGAAAAACTACCTTTCTTTCTATTATATTTACATTGTGCCTGGAGCAGAAACTAATTTTGAATTTAGAAGTTAAGCCACGATTGTATGTATTGTTGATTAGAATTGGTTTCAAAAAGGACATATCATTCTTATTATTTCCTCTCCTTATCTTATCAGGTGTAAACATACGAGGTGGCAATAGAACCTCACATCTAGTTTGAATTTCAATCGAAGTTTCTTTAAGACGGAAAAGCGCTCCTGTTGAAGGGGTCCTACGTGTAATGCTATATGAGTTCTTGCAAGCTGACAGATCCCATAAGGGCCTCACCTGCTGTCACAGTTTCTTCAAGGCACAGACGAGTAGGTGGCAGGAGTCTCTCCTTTGTTAAGCCTCTAGGACAGACACTCAAATGAGAGTGCTAGCAAAAAATGACAGCCTAGTGTCACTTGGAGACATGGAGGCATTTAAGGACACAATTGATTCTTAAGTTTTGTAAAGAGCAGAGGCCCAGTCACAACATTTTCAATTACTCAATATCTGTTAAAGAGTTAGAGAAATAACTTCAGAGACCAAGTTCTTTAAATCCAACATGTCTTCTGCTAAATGAACATTATCATTTTTTTAAGAACAGTCATTTAATTAAAAATATTTGACTTAAAACTTTGCTAATTGACATTGATATGGGTTGGGGCAGGGTGGAAGGGCATAGAGAGACATTCTTTCTTATCCCATCATTGATCAGGCAGTAGTATAAAATGTGAAGTGTGATTATCCATATCACTGCTTGCATGTATAAATATTATTATTGAACACAAAATTAAAATAAAGTAGAAGAAAACTAATTTTCATATAACTAAATTCTCAAGCAAGGACTTAATGACATTATTCAAGAACTGCTGGTATTTAAATTAAAAAAAAATGCCAGGATCTGAAATAGACATAGTAATTTGGGGACTAGAGTGATTGAAATGCAACAATACTGGATGATTATTTGCTTGGGCTTTTATTATCTCAGTTTTACTGGTAATATATTTACACAGATAAAAGCTGAGGAATCTGTGGAATCTTGGGAGAGAAACTTATAAATAACATTTTATCTTATGACATCAAAATAAAATTATTATAATTCATGAATTTGGCATAACAAGGCTCATACAGATTTAGTTAGAATTCTAGACTCCCAAGGGAAAAATATTCTGTTTTTGTTTATTATTAAGAGCAAAATAAGAAGATCTTTAGTTGTTTGCATTGTCCTCTGACTTAGCAATGCCCTGCCTGGCTTCAGATGATGGAGCCCTCGACAGTGATGAGGGCAGGCTGCTGGGAGAAACTGTACTCTGCCGCTAATGGTCCTCTTCAAATTTCCCCATTCAGTCAAGAGCCTATTAACTCTCAGCAAGTGGGTAACTCCTATAGGTTTAGAGAATTTAGCTTGAAGACCTTTTAAAACTATAGTATTTTGTGGAACTTTGGATGTCTTTGACAAAACTTTGTAAATATCAGGCCTTGGGAAGAGGAAGGGATCTATGGTTCATTAGCCTCTCAGGAGCCCAGGGCTGGAGTTGCCTTAAGCTTATCTGGGGCAATTTGCTTCAGCTCTTCCCACTGAGCTTTTGCTGCAGCAACCCTTCCTACTTGCAGGCTGCTCTTAGAAGACAAAGTTTACTATAAAATTACAGAAAGAAAAACATCATGGGAAGGCATTTCATGCCAAGAATCTTCTTTCTTTTGTCTTAAATCAAATTTATGCATTTCTGGTCAAATGTATTTGCTTGGTGGCTAATCTGGGCATTCTTTCTTAGTGAGCTTCTTTGGTGATGATGCTGAAAATGATAACCCACGTGACAGAGGGTTCAGGTCCTGTCCCGTTTTGCCTTCTAGACTGTGGGAGTTGACCTATTGTTCTCTTCATAGGCTGCATATGCAGGAATGAATAGATAGTTAAGATACACCTTCTCAAGGACAATTTGTCTTTCTCTGTGACCCTGAAGTTACTAGTGGGCAGAAAGTGAGGGGGATTTAGGCTGGAGCATTCACCGAAACACAGCAGAAATAAAAGTTTTAATAGTGTAGATAAGATAAAATAACTGGCTTTCAGTAATTTGTTACATGCATATTTCTTGAGTACCTGCCATGCGTCTGGCACTGTGCTATATACTGTATATAATATGCTGTATCTGTTGGTTGTCTCCCCATGATTTTGCTTGTTGTCTTCTAAACACAGTTGAGAAAACAGATTCTTAGGACGAGATGATAAGCACATCTACAATTACCTGAGAATCTATAACAGAATCTACATTGTTTAAATACTTAACATGATAAAAATGTCTCCCTTATTACAGTCCTTCAAGGTAGATTCATAAAATCCCATTTTGGATAAGTGAGGAAACTGAACCTGAAATAGGTTTCATTATGTATCTTCGACATTTACACAACTGATAAGCAGAACTGGGGTCAAAGCCAGGGTTTCCAGTGTAACATACAGACCTCGCAGTTAAGTAGTTATTAAAACATAAGACAACATCTGACCTCTATATCTTATTTATTGTTTGCCCTTTATGACTCCTGACTTTTATTCCACCTGGATCCTATTACTGCCTTGAACGTTGGTTCTTTTCTTTTTTCTTCCTTCTACCCCAGGAGAAACAGCTTGTCTAAGGCCAAGCCATCATGAATCCCAACTCCTCCATCCTGCTCAAGTGCTCTCTCCACCAATTCTGTCCTTTCTCTCCTGTATCTTTGCCCCTCCTCACTCTTTGCACCTTGCAATCAGCATTTACAACTTTTGAGTGTATTCCTCCCATTCACTCTTCAACACACCACCTTCTGTTCAACCCTTCAGAGAAGCTGCAAAGACTAAGGCCAACCAACAAAACCTCTGTTGCTAAAACGAGTAGTTTTTTATTAGACCTCACTTTCCCAAACTCTCAGTATTTTGAGAAGCTAACCACTTCCCCCTTTGGAAGGCTTCTCTTCCTGGGCTTTCCTATCTCCTGCCTCTTGTTTTTCCAGTTGTCCCTCCATAGCCTATTTTGTACGCTCCTCTTGTGTAATTGATTCTCTAAGTGTTGATGTTTTCCCAAAGTTGTTCTCTTTTTACACTTTAAACATTCTCCTTGAGGGAGGTCATATTCACTCAGGGCTTCCATTGTCACCTAAATGCCTCTGAGTATAAATTCTGATTAGCCAACCTAGGTAACCTTTTTATATGTGATCACACTTTCATAGAGTTTCATATCAGAGTGCCTAGTGTCTCCCAGGCACCTTAAACTCATCAACCGCTTCTCTGACATCTTTTTCCTTCTTATCCCAGGTGTACCCATCCACTCATTGATCCAACCAGAAATCTTGGTTTGACTTTCAAATACTAATTGAGCAAATCAAGTCCTATGTTTTCTATTTCTTAAATATCTACATTTTTAAAAATTTTTGCTCCTACTATCTTAGATTGGACCATCACTATCTCTTAGCTAGTCTCCAATCTTTCCCCCTCCAAATCTATTTTCCACATTAGAGCCACAGAGATCTTTCTAGAAGAAAAATATGAGTGCACCAGGATACATTTAAAAAGCCCAAACAAACAATTTTGTTATTCCTATTACTACTCCAATGATAAATTTTAATATTACTTAGAAGGCCATTCAGGATCTAGACCCAGATTCTTTTTTTTTTTTTTTTAAAGGCGTTAAAGGCTTTTTTTTTTTTTTTAAAGATTTTTTTATTTTATTTATTTTCAGAGAGAGGAGAAGGGAGAGAGAAAGAGCAATGTATGGTTGCCTCTCACATGGCCCTCACTGGGGACCTGGCCCGCAACCCAGGCATGTGCCCCGACTGGGAATCGAACCGGGACCCTCTGGTTCCCAGCCCGCGCTTAATCCACTGAGCTACACCAGCCGGGCTAGACCCAGATTCTTTATTCTCACCCCTTATAATTCTTTTGCATCCTCCTACACTCATGTGAAATTTCTCTCTGTCCTCCAAGAGTTGCCTTTGTTTTGGATGCTCATTTGCCCCATTTATCCATCTTCCCAACTCTTAGTCATCATTAGGTCTCATCACTGACATTACCTCCTCTGTAAAACATCTGTAATGTTCTCCTCTGCCCACTCAGTTTGGGCTCACTGTGCCTCTTACCTAAAACCACTTCAGTCTTCTAGCACTTTTTAGCACCATTTTTTTTTGTTCTTGTTTACTTGTCTGTGTGATATATTAGTTTAGAAATTCCTCTTTAAAGGCAAGTATTGTAGCTACATTATGTGTTTTTTACCGTTTCAGCCTCTGTACTGAACAAAGACCATAGCATAGAAAAGTAGTGAACACATTGTATTTTAAGTAAAAGAATGTTTCCCTAAGTCTCCCTACTGACACAGTTGCCCAGCATGGACAGGCAGCCAAAACAATATCCAGAAGTTGTATCAGTCGGAAAAAGATCTTTACATTGTATTGTGGGAACAACTTTTTGTAGCGTGAGGGTGGCTTCAGAAAGTGACTGAGGGGAGGGTGAGAGGTGCCTCCTGAGAGAAAGTGTGCTGCTGAGTCTGAGGCTTGCACCTACAGATCCTGGAGGAACGGCCCCAGAGAAAGGGGCGTGGTTCCTTCCGTCCTCAGCTTCTCATGGGGCAAACAGAAAAATGAGTAGGTCATTGAGCTTTAAAAATAATGTGCCCTCTGTTAACCAAGGAGGTATATTCATAAAAGAATTGATTTATAGTCACTTTCATTTAAGATTGAAGAACATGGAAATTTAGTTCATCTAGGTGGAAAAACTAATATCTGCATGCATGTCATGCCTAAAAAAACCCACACTGGAGCCAATTTGGAATTCGTAGATTATAACTTGACCATTCATACTGTGTCTACAGTATTGTCCAGAAGGGAGAAATGTTGCTTAAACTTTTCTTAGGACAACAAGGAAAGGAGCTTTTATTAAAAACAGAAACAACAAAGACAACACACCCCCATGAATTTCAACATAGAAACTAGGGTTATGAATGAATAAAACATTTCCCTTGTTCTCTGCTTCTGAATGCAACCGTGCATTTATTCTCATACTTAAAAATAATAGATAATAAACACTGGAACTATAAATACAGATTTACTTGATGATATCACAATGACTAAAGCTAGTGATCACCTTGGTTTTTTACAAGAGCACTCTAAAAAGAATTGGAGAGCTTTTGTAGGTTTTTTAAACTAAGGAACAAAGAGATAGCTTTTACTTTTCAACAGACTTTCAGGAGCAGAGTCTCAAAAGTGCTTGAGAAAAGACAGCCGCAGTAATGTAAAATTCTCTATGGAAACGGCTTTAAAACTGGACTTCTCTTCTGGAGAAAATAAAGAGAAGTACATAAGCTCCATAATATTTGTGGTAAAAGCACTTATAATAGCTAGGAATTTTACATAGTATTTAAGTGGAATATTTCAATTTAATGTTTAATTCTAAACATCAATAACCTGCCTAGCCTTGAAATTGTTGACAGCCACAATGGGGGGTATTATGCAATGCTAGATGCCTGAACAAATTTAGAGATACAGAAATTTAGGATTTGTATATTACAGAACATTAGAAGACACGCTTGATGCTCTGATACATTCACAGAAGTGTGTGTGTATACACTGAGTTATGTATAAACATAATTCTATGACGATCTCTTACAAATGGCAAAATTTAATGAGATACAGAAGTGGGCACCCTAAAATTCTGCTTTCAAAGGCAATGCTTCTTGTTTTCGTGCAGACTCATCTTAGATAATCTATTAAAAATAAAAGTTAAATAAAATCTATCAAAAATAGATTTCCAGGATTTGGTCCTGATCAATTAAATTGAATCACCAGCTGAGGAGGGGCCTGAAGTTGGTCTTTATAAGAGGTCCCCCAGGTGACTCTGACACTGAGATAATTTGGATCACATTACCCCTGACCCCACCTGGTCTTATCTCCTCACCTCTGTCTGCCTCTGGCTGTCTAGCGCTGGGTTTTCCTGCTTCCTAGATCCTGCTTCCTTCTCCTGGTAACTACCCTAGCACTGCTCTACTTTTCTGATCCCAGTTCTATCTCAGCTCCTTCTCTGTGAATACTGATCTCAGCCAGCTATTCCTGCCCAGAAGTGTGTGAGCAGGGGTTTGCCCACTGCTGTCCTTTCCAGGGCCACCTTGGATGTGAGAAGTCATCAGGGTCTTTAGCTATCAAGATGTCCTTGATCTTGGTGGTCAGCCTGAACAATTCACTTCATTTTAGAATGTGTTTGCCTTTTTTGAGAACACAACACTTAAAACAATAAGCCACGTGTCTGTAACGAACACGAACATTTGCGAGAGACTTCTAAATGTTGTCAGATTGCAGGTATCTTGAGACTAACTTTTGCAAATCTCCAGGCTTTGCTAATGGCTTTGTTAGATATCTAGCAGAATAGCAGGAAGAGCTCTCTGTGTGAAAGCAAATGAAGCATTCTCTTGGACATAGGAACAAATAACACGGCTGAGAAAAGATGCAGATTATGCCAATGATTATCCCTGGTTCAGTTTCCAAGTGAGAGTAAAAAAGGGTTGATCCACTGGCGATATCCAACTTGTCTGCAGAAAAGATAAAGTCGTAAGAGAAGCAATGGGAGCAGGAAAGAGATAAATAAATGGAAGCAGAGTCACCATTTGTGGCGATGTGACAACTGGGAGAAATGATGATACAACAAATAAAAGGTGATGATAGCACAAGAGAAAGGACAGCAGGGGAGGGGCATATCTTCAGTGTCGTGGGGCAGGACAAGCAGCCACCTGTGCTTTTTTATTGCCGGCTTTATGAACAATCGCCACTCTCTCTAGACCAGAGTTTCCCAAGGGGATGCATTGCACTTCTGGAGGAAGCATGGACAAAGGTGTTCTATAGTCAAGCAAGTTTGGCAAGGACTAGATTAAACCAAGTTATATGGGTTTCTTTACTGCTGGTTTTCTGGGTCCTTAAAAGGCTGACCTGTATTGTACGAAGCCAAGAAAGAAAACCCATCATGGACTGTTCCTAAACCCACCTGTCTAGGGAACCTCTCTGTCCTTTTTAGGAACATTTTGCAGAGCAACATTTTGCGAAGGAACATTTTTGTTTTGGATAAAAGGAGGAGATAACCAGCCTGGAGGCTCTAGCCAACCATGACATCTGAAGGCTGAGGTGGATCAATGAGCTAACTCATTGTTACTCATTCAGAGCACACAAGAAAGCTTTGCACTAGACTCTACTTTCTCTTCTGGCAGAGACTGTATATTGTCTACTGTAACATTTACAGGGTATAGAACAGGAACTAACACAAAGTGGGTGTTTAATTAGTAGCATGAATGAATATTACAGGCGTAGGCAATATTTTTGACAGTCACCTGTACCTCGGTATGGTGGCTTTCAAAAAATGAATGCCTGTCAATTGTTTGCATCGAAGAGCCAGCTGCACTTCAGTGATGTGCTTTAAGAAAAGCACAGACTATCCCTCCCTTAAGCGGTGAGGTAAGGTACAGTGGCAGAGAACTCCAGTCTACTCAGTAGAATGCATATATTTAGTGTGACAGGACTCGATGCGCAAGTATAAGTCATATTTGCTATGCACTTCAGTCTTCTTCAGTGAAAGGGAAAGGGTGGAAGGCGAACATGTGTGGCTAACAGTACAAGGCAAGAAAGATATCTATAAATGACTTGAAAGTGCAAGCATAGGCAACTGATTGTTTGATGAGTTTTCATGTTTCTCCTTTATGATGTCATGGCCCACAAAGGCAGTCAGAGAATTTATAGTGTCGATTGGGATTCATTTACAAATTTGGAATACTGCCCTAGGTTGGCACCTGACTGAATTAATACATGTGACTCTTCTCAAAAGGGTGAGAAGGTGTACCATCTCTTCTAATATTCAGTAATAAGCCAAAATACTTTTAAGAAACAAATATAGTTAATTGTGCTATGAGTATTTCAGAAGGTTGGGCTGACATTTGAAATTAGCATTCTAGATAAAATTAATAATAAAAATGTCATGGAGCAATCTTAAGACAGAACTTTGTAGTTTTTACTAAGAAGTAATTTCTTTTTTTTAAAAAGATTTTATTTATTTATTTTTAAAGAGAGGGGAAGAAGAGAGAAAGAGAGGGAGGGAAACATCAATGTATGGTTGCCACTCATGTGGAATTGAACCGGCGACCTTTTGCTTCACAGTCCAGTGCTCAGTCCACTGAGCCACACCAGCCAGGGCAAGAGGTAATTTCTAAATGCAGCATAGCCTCTGAGTAGTTTAATGGTGTGAAAAAGTTATTCTGCTTTGATGATATTTCTCAAATATATCTTGGCACATGCCTGTGAATCAAGTATCTTTATATTTAAGCAGAATACGACTCTTATTGATGGTGTTATTAATTCTTAAAATAAAACCACAATTCTTAAAGTAAAACTTTTTTTTTTTTTTAGATTTTTTTATTTTTGTTTAGAGAGAGGCGAAGGGAGGGAGAAAGAGAGGGAGAGAAACAGCAATGTATGGTTGCCTCTCACACGGCCCTCATGGGGACCTGGCCCGCAACCCAGGCATGTGCCCTGACTGGGAATCGAACCGGGACCGCTTGGTTCCCAGCCGGCGCTCAATCCACTGAGCTACACCAGCCAGAGCTCTTAAAGTAAAACTTTTAATGATGCAATATTTATCATAGAATCCAGGTAGTCTCTGCATTTAACCTGTTATTATAGAGACATGATAATAGCAATAAATAAGTCTTTTGTATGCCCAGCATTATACTTTTTTTTAATGTCTGTAAACCTTAGGTCTAAGTGATTATTTGGTAAAATAATAACCAAATATTTTCTTGGTTATGGTCCTGGGTGTGAAGTGTGCCCCCAAAACTCATGCTTATCTGGAACCTCGGAATCAGTAAAAGTAAGTAATTAGTTCAGGTGACGTCTCACTAGGTTGAAGCAGGCCCTAAATCCAATGACTAGTGTTATTGTAAAAAGGCCACATGAAGACACACAAGGAGAGGCTGTGTGAGGATGCAAACGGAGATTCCAGGAATATAGGAGCTACCAGAAGCTGGGAGAGGCAAGGTAGGGCTTTCTCTTTAAGTTTCTGTATGGAGTGTTGTCCTGCCAACAGCTTAACTTCAGAAGTTTTTAACCTCCAGAACTGTAAAATCATAAATTTCCATTGTTTTAAATCACCCAGTTTGTGGTCACTTGTTATGGCAACGCTGGCAAACTAATCTAGTTAGTTACCAGTTAGCAACCAAACTCTTACTTTGATAACATATACTTTTTAGTAGTCCATAGGAAATCAGTGGAAATGAGCTGATATATTGGTTTTAGCTAGTATGTGACCTGGGCAGTTTTGGTTTATGTTTATTTTCCCAGCATAATTATGAACAGTGCTTCCTTTCACTTTCAAAAGTCGGGTGAAAAATTTTATGATAACCTTAGTTTAAGCTTATGTTGAAATATCTGTGGTTCATTACATTTGCAAAGCAAAATTATGTTTCACAGGTGCCAGTGGGTCAGCGAATGCCAATAACCACAGAAAGAAGAATTTTTGAGAAGATAGAAAAAACGTATAAAAGGATCTACATTTGTTTCTGTATTACTTCATCTTATAAAAAAGGCAGTTACATTACGTTGCTCATTTTGTCAAAAAACAAATAATGCTGCATTTTTACCTTTATTAGAAAGAAGCAAATGACCAAGAAGCAAAATGACATCAATGATCATTTCATCAAAAAGTTTCCAGGTGGCATCTGGGAGACGATCCCTCACATTATCTGCATTTTCCGAATGCCTAAAACTGATGTTCTTATGGAATCCTGACTCATTCAGAAAATGCTAGAGTGTATTTAGCATCTTTGGTTTAAGAAGGGTGAAAGTTTAGAGCATTCCATTAAGAAAATTTGAACATTAAATGTCATATTTGAAGTATTACCCTTCAGTTAAGAGCAAACCTTTCCAATCTAGGACAAGTCATTCCCTCCAGGTATTCTAAATAGCTCTGGAGTCACTCATTTTTTTTTTCTCCCAGTTTTGAACAATTGATTTGCTTCTGGCACTTCCTTAATTTCTAGTCAGTGATAAGTCTGAATGTAAAACTGCTCTAAAAAGTGTTATGGATGAGGTGTGGGTCTTAGCACTTCCCACTCGGACAGCACTGAGGGCTGGAATATTAACTAAATGGTACTTTGTGGTGTCCTAGTGTTAGTTTACCTTTGAACAGATCCAACACACTCCCAGTATATAATTTACACATTTCGAGTAGATAGTTCACCACTCAAGAAATCAATAGGGGTTATAAAACACATACAAATTTGAATTTGGAGGGAGTCAAACACGTATTTTATCCATTAGAATAAAAAAAAGCTGACATTTAGAGTTGGGACTTACAGGAGACCATTTATTTTAAAAAGAAAAAAGCTCAAAATGGCTAAGTCCAGAGATGGGAGTGGAGTATGACATAGATAATTCAAACAAAAGGCCCTCACATTCATCGTAATGAATGCGATCATTAGCAACCCACCACTTTTAACTTTTGGTGTGTAACTATGCAGATCTTTGGGTCTAGAGAAGATAAGAAACATGTTTTCCCTTACGAGGTTTTAAAATTTACTAGGCCTCGGTACTATCTATACCTAATTAATTTATCAAATTATTTATTCACTTAAAAAACTAATTACTATAGTGACTAATCTCCTCCTATGTGGAGAATAGTATAGGTATACAGTGGTGAATCAAACAAAGTTGCTCTCCTGAGGCCATACATATTAGAGAGTGAGACAGGCAATACATAAAACTAAAAGCAAACAAAAAACCTGACCTCTAAATTAAAGCAAAGCATTTTTCTTTCCTTTTGAACAAATTATCACAAGAAAATAAGATTTATTTAAAGAAAAGAAGTTTGTACATTTGCTTTTTTCAATTTCCATTATATAACATAAGTTCTCTTTTGGTCTAATATTATTAAATTATATTATTATTTTCCCTATTTAATGCTCTACATTTTCAAAGTTCTTTTGTAGATATTATTTTATTTGAGACTACAAAACTCCTAAACATTAGGTAAGTTTAAGTACATGAGTGTGTGTGTGTACGTGTATAGTTTTTTTGGTATTGTAGGAAGTAAAGAACAGAAATATTCAATTATTACTTACTGTCATACAGTGGAATAAAGGCAGAAAACTAGCTTCAGAAGCCATATGTCCTCATTTAAAAAAATAACCTTTTTACTTTAAAAAGTTGATATTTTTACAAAAGTTACAAGTATAGTACAAAGAATTCTCACAAACCCACACCTACTTTTTCTGTGTGTTCTTTTTAATCTGGTGTTTCCTTCACTATTTTTCAATGGTAAAGAATCGTCTTAGAGTTGTACATATATAGAGAGGGGAAAAATGAAAGAGGCAGTCGTCTGGATAATTCCAGGTCAGAAAACAATTTTGTCTGAAAGATGAAGATAATTGAGACAGAAATGCTTTTTTTTTTTGCCCGGAGAGATCCCTACGATTGCCTTCCTCTACTTGTGTTTGTAGACACAGTTAAAACCATAGGTGTTGCACTTAAGAATAGGACACAGTGTATCATTCAGTGTGAAGAATGTGAGCTTTTTGAGAGGGCTAAATGGCTTAGTTTTCTATATTTTCTTTCTTAAAAATAAAACATATTGGGTATTTTTCATTATAAAAGCAATTCACATTGATTTCAGAATAGTAGACAATAAGGAAGTAAGAGAAGGATAGAAAGTCTTTATTGCTACAGTCTAAAGGAAACCACTATCAACATTTAATTTATTGACTTCCAGTATGTTTACTATGTGTATTGTTTGGGTTTGTTTACTGATTTTGGACCATGCACAGGGCATTTCTTTTTGAGCTTCATATCAGCATGTCTCTAGGAGGTGATCTCAAACACGGAAGGACAGTTAAATTGTTAAGCAATATACAACATAAGCAAGCCACTTAGTATTCTGGAGAGAAAGTATAGCCATTGAAAGTCCACATCTCATGTTAGTTGGGCCAGTGGTTGATGGTGCAGGGACAAGAACTTAAGATGTAGTTCATAGTAAAGAAAACAGTACAGACTTTCAAAAGTGAATATGGGGTTATACATAAAGAACCTGACAGTGGGTAAAGACTCATAAACAAGGCAATTGCAACACACTTTATAAAAATGAGAAATGGGAAATTACTCAAATTTTTAGCAATAGTATAATATAGTTAAGTGAGTTGTAGTGCAACCAAATGATAAAATATTATTTAATTAAGAAAATTATGAATATTTTGAAGACATAGAAAAATGAGTAGGCTACTAAAAATATATAATGTGTGCAGAAGAGAAAAACCTGGAAAGAAATTCATCTAAATTTTGACAGTGATAATGACAATGATTCAGTAGTGGAAATAATCTTCTATAATAAATATGTTTTATTTTTACCAGAAAAACATATACACTAATTTAAAGGTAAAGGTCAGCATGTGATTCTTCCACTTTGGGGGGTTTGCTGGGGATCCTAAAAAGGAATGGCCAGGTCTTTGCATTTAAAGTTTTACTCTTATTTGATCAGTTTACACTGGGTACATTTGAAAGTTTTTATCACTTACTAACACTCTCTTCTAGTAAAGATGTAAAATTTCACTTCCCTGAGCTTATTAAAACTCTAATATTCATCATCATCCTCATGTTCTCATACAGTTTTGAGGAAGGAGACCCTCCAGCTCCCAAACTTGACTGAGTTTATCTCCTTGCCCCAGGAGCTCCTCAGTCTTTCTGTCATAATTGCCAGCACCAAGACTGGGCTAATTGCTTTTGAGAGTCAAAACTTCTTTCATATTTCTATTTTTTTCATGGTCTTGGGTCACCGGAAGCAGCTCCTAGCATGTCCTGAGTGTGGCTGGAGGTGTCAAAACTGTCCTCTCTGAGCTCTACAGGCTTATTGCACTCATGTACCGAGGGATTTTTGTTGGAGACTTGGGACAATGAATCTTCCACACAAATTAAAGAAGCTCAGTTTCTACACAGAAGATGAAGTATGCCTAGCAGGAGAACAGCTTTGCCGAGTCTCTGGATCCCATCTGTCTTTCTGCTAAACAAAGTTGGACCCACAGCCCTTTATCATCTTTTCAAGCTAGATCATTCCAAAGAAATTAGGAGCCAAATGTGAGCATGAAGTGCTTCAGGCACAATCATTTCTCTCTTATTCTCTGAGTATCTCTCTGTGTTCTCTGAAGGGTATTGAACATAAGGCATGTTATTCTCATAATTAATGTTATATGAGTCAAATAGTTTTCCTGATCAACAGTGTTTGCTAATATTGAAAATAATATCACTTCTTCTACCAATGAGGAGTTGTGTTAAACTGAGTTCAAAATTCTCCATCTACCAGTTGTGGGACGTAAAAACCATCATACAAACCTCTGTGGATCAGTTTCCTCATCTGTAAAATGGGGATAAAAATAGTATTGGCGCTCTCGCTGGTGTAGCTCAGTGGATTGAGTGCGGGCTGCAAACCAAAGGATTGCTAGTTCGATTCCCAGTCAGGGCACATGCCTGGGTTGCAGGCCAGGTTCCCAGTGGGGGCCACATGAGAGGCAAGCACACATTGATGTTTCTGTCCCTGTCTTTCTCCCTCCCTTCCCTTCTGTCTAAAAATAAGTAAATAAAATCTTAAAAAAAATAGTATTGGCATCACAGGGTTAGAATGAGAAGTAAATGAAAATATCCACATAAAATCTTTTGAACAATAGCTAGCAAATAATTAGCACTTAATGAGTGTTTTAGTTACTGTCATCACATGCCCTTATAGTTATGTTTTTAAATAAATCTAAAGAAACCAAACAAGAATGAAGCAATACACCAAGAAATAAATGTTCTGTGTCTTTCTGGTATCTTTGCTTTCACTTTCATGGGAATGCTTGTCTATGGAGAAATGCCCTGGCTCACATGTACAGCCCATTGCCCAGCAGAGGGGAAAATGCAGACTTTGGAACAGAGAGAGCCAAGCCCCAATCTTAGTGTGGTCATTTAATATTGTTACTGGTCTTTTGGCAAGTTACTTCCCTCCTCAAAGTTCCTGTTTCCTTGCTGAAAAAGAAGGAACTAGAAGAGCAAACAGACAAATACAATGCTACGTGATGGCTGGGTGGTAGGGGCAAAGAACACACAGAATTTATACCGAACTCCAGGGTCAGGGTGTGGAACAAATGGCTTCCGTTTCCTCATCTTTAAAATGGTTGAAATAATGGAGCAACCTGTTATCACTTATGAGGCAATGAAATCTCAGGCTTGGGAGGTTGAATGTCTGGGGACAATTCTGTTTTCTCCCCACGCTACAACCACAGCCAAGTTATTTAACCTTTGTACATGTCTGTAAAAGATTGATAACAATGTCTGGCACACAGTAAGTACTCAATAAATTAAGCCTATTTTAAACTAATATGCCTAATGAGTACATTAGATTTGAAATGCAAAGAAGCATTTATTTTACACAGTGCCTGAACATAGTAAATGCTCAAATAGTAAAGAAAATTATAATCTTCATCATTCCAAGATGAAGGATATCTAAGCTGAAACAAGAAGAATGAACAAGAATTAGAGAAATGAAAGATGAATAAGAGTATTCCTGTTGGAACAACACACACAAAGACTGAGAGGGAGGTAGAGTGTGGCCTGCAGGGAAACTGCCAGTTCCTGGAGCAGAGCGAGAAGAGGAAACGAAGGTAGAGGGCATGGATGAAAGAGGGTGGTGCCTGCCAACACAGCCACTGTGCCGTCCTGCAGTGAAGCAGGCTCTCGCTCCACGGCCCCTCAGACAGGCGCAGTGCTCGCACGCTCGGGGAGGCCACGCCTGCCCGGCCCAGCCTGTGAGTCTGTGTCACTGCTGGCACTGTATGGAAAGGATTCAATATATTCAATGATAGATTCTTGCATGAGCCCTAGGTAGCTGAAGGGGCTCTCAATTGACACCAAGCAGAAGGATTATAGGATCAGCAATGGGACACTTCATGTTGACAATTTATAAAGGTGACAAAAGCCATGGTGTCTCTATCTCTAACAAAAAACAAACAAACGAACGAATAAAAACTTCTCTTCCATGAGGTCTTATAAAAGAAATGGAATCCTCTCTTGGCACAACAAATATATACCTGGTTTAGGTCATTTCTCAAACTCAAGGCAATACTGAAAAATATAATTTGAATCACTTATTAATAACAACAAATCTCATAACTTGAAATGTATTCTTATCTCCTAGATGCAAGACTTGCTGACTCAATATGGCCTATTCTGATGGAAACAAGTTTGTTACACTAAGATAACATCCATGTTTCTTTTTTAAAAATAACTTTATGTGTGATGGAATGATGAGATTCTGTAACACACTGGGGAAAAAAACCATGCATGATATTTATTCATTGTGGCAGTATTTCATAATTGCTCTGCTTCTCTTTGTCATTAATAATAGAAGATTGTGAATAAAAAACATTCTAATATCCACCAGATGTTCAGAGAAACATAAATATCTCCACATGTCAGCACATTTTAGCAAAAATCAACAAAATTTTGTCTGCTTCTTTTTCCTGTTTCAGTTTTCTGAGCATTTTTGGATATATTTTTAATCCTCACTAGAGATTTGCTTTGGTTCCTTTAATATCTAATACAAAAGACTCGCTGTACAGTTTCAAATGTAGCCAACACGGATCTTGGTACCTTCCCCACATTACTGTCTATGTCAGGAGGCAGGCTGGTGTAATGGAAAGAGATCAACCAGCTTTGTGGTCAAAAAGATATCAGTTTACAAATATTCTTACCTTCTTAATAGCTAGGTAACCTTGGAGAAATTGCTTCAACTTTCTGAGCCTAAGTTTCTTTATCTTTGCAATGGTAATAATAATTCTTTCACTGAAGGGCCATTTGGAAGAGAAGCACTAATAAGCTGCCAAGCATTGAGGCATATTTAATAAAAGGTAGTGATAACATTACCTATCTGAAGACCATTCTGATTTCTTGGTTTCCTTTGACTCTTGGACTTTTCATTTTTCTTCCCCATTGATACCTTAAGCTTATTAAAATTTCTTCTATTCTAAAATTTTAGTGTTTCCTTTCAGTTATCATTCCAGAAGCTTATTCTTTAGCCCCAGCTCCCTTATAAATATGCTGTGCAAGGATGAGGGAGGCTCTGCTATGCATCTTAATACCCAAGACAAACTTGTGGTATAGGTACGACTACCTGACAGACTGTAGGTGGCTCTTCCGGTTACAGAAGTACAACTTCCACAGGGACTCCATGAAATGACCATTAAAATTACATAAAGTAATTTATTTGATTCCCTCGCCCCCGTGGTGAATTCCAAAGTCTCAACTTGGAAAGGGGCAAATAGCCTGTTGTAAAAATAATACCTGGACACCTCGGCCCCAGGTACAGGCTGCCTACTCAGGTGAGGCTAATGAACTGCTCCAGATGTGAGGAATACCATAACAATGTAGAAAAAAATCGCTTGTAGAATGGTACTTCGGTGTCCAGGAAGGATAATACATGTAATAAAGAAGAGTTATTTATCCCCATCTGGTAGTTTACATTCTATGCTTTACCAGAAGAATTCTCCCAAAGTGACCACTTGTACCAAGGCAATGGGACCAATATGAAATGAAAGGTAAAAAATTAAAACTTTCTGCTCTGATTACAATGGCCTGGTAGTGTAGTTTGATATTTTGTGTTGTGATCCCTCCAACTTTGTTTTTTTCCTCAAGATTGCTGAGGCCATTCGGGGTCTTTAGTGTCATTACTCGCAGGTGACATGCTATTGTACCTTGAAAACACTAAGGACTCCACCAAAAGAGCTACTAGAGCTAATAAGAGGATTTGGCAAAGTAGCAGGGTACAAATAATATTGTATTCAGAAATCAATGGTATTTCTACACCAATAATGAACTATCAGAAAGAGAAATTAAGAAAACAATTCCATCTACTATAGCAACAAAAATACAGTACTTAGGAATAAATTTAACCAAGGAGGTAAAAGACCTGTATTTGGAAAACTATAGGGCATTGAAGAAATAGATTGAGGACGATACGGAAGCATATACTGTGTTAATGGGTTTGAAAAATTAACATCATTACAATGGCTATACTACCCAAAGCAATCTATAGATTCAATGCAATTCCTTTTAAAATACCAATGGTATACTTTACACATCTTGAACAATTTTTAGTCCTGTCTTGAAAACCCCATCTAAACAACAGCCCTGTCATAGAGGTTAAGTATAGAAGACATCAGGAGGCCCTTGGCTTCTGTGTCAATACTTAGAGGGAAACAAATATTTGATAGAAAGTTTTCTTTTTCTTTTTTCTCTTTTTGATTAGATGGTGCATTTCTATTACCGTTAAATTATCACATGGTTTGATTTCATTTTGGTTTGCAGGTTAGCCTGTTGGTCCTGGACCTGAACTGCCACAGCTGCGTCATGAGGTAGTGAAAATGCGTTTTTCCATGTCTTGACTCACTGCCACTTTATCAGTTTACTTTATTTTGATATAGAAATTAGCTAATGCTATACAAAGTCTCCCTTGCCTGGAATTCAAAAAGCAACTTATTTATATATAGATGTAGCTATATGACATTTCCAAATGCCATACATTTGCATATGAAGGTCTCTTTCTTTCCTTTTCAGTAAACAGTCTCTGCTATTACTTCCAAAGCAATGTTTAGAATGATATTTTCTACATAGATTTATCCTTACAATGTTTTTAAATGCCCAGGAGAGATAAAATATGAAACCCTCAAACTGAAATCTATTTTTTAGGGATATGTTTTAGGGACACGGATATATACACACACATACATATATACACATACATACATACACACTGGGTGGGGCAGAAGTAGGTTCATAGTTGTTCATATGGAAAATAATACAATCATGAATAAATAATAAACAAGAATAGACTCTCTTGCTTACTCACAACGATAAACCTACTTATGCCCCACCCTGTATGTACGTATGTATGTGTTTATGTATATATAATCCTAGCACCTTCTGTTTCTGTGGCTTTGCACTAAAACTTCTGTAAAATAATAAAAATATTCTTATGGCCAAATTTTCTCAATGATAAAACAAAAGTGACATTAATTTGTTATAGGGTTTTCTTTAGAAAATTCATATAGCTTGGTTTCTGCAGAGATACCAGAGTTAATCATTCAAGAAATAATTACTGAGTGCGCACTATATGCCAAGGCATTTTTTCCAGACACTGTATTTATAGTGGGGACGAGACAAGTTCCCTGTCCTCATGAAGGGTATATTGTAACAAAAGAGGACAAAATAAAAGGTAAAAACACAAACACATAAATAGAATTCTGTTCTCACTCAATACTGAAGAAAACCAAGTGCAGTGTTGGCAGAGAGAATGCATGGGGTGCGGGTGGACATTAAAGAGAATGATCAAGCAGCCTTTCTCTGGGATGGTGTGAAGGGTCCTACCAGGGGAAGGAAGAGGGATGTGCATATTTCAGAGCACAGAAAAGGCTAGAGCAAACAGTAAGCCCAAGACATAATTGTATACAAAACTTACTTGCATATAAAAATAAGTTTTGCAACAGGAAGGACGTTTTAAAATACAGCTCTGAAAGTGAAATGACCATTTATCTGACTTTAGAGTTTAAGAAACATGAAGTGAGAAGGAAAGAAACAAAGGAGAGGAGCTATTGAGGGTTTCCACGATTTCCATTTGCCCCCAGGGCTCCTCGTAATCACATTCCCCAGGGATTAATTCTTGGTGGACTTTGCTTTTCCCTCAACCTGTGTTCCCTGGCACCCCTAACTCAGCCACTGTTTGAGGATTACATCAATATTTCCATCTCCATTTCTTTCCAGACCTCTAGCTACCACATGTTCACTTCTATGTTGATGTCCTCCAACAAAACAGGTAAAAAGCTGACTCAGTCTTTTGCTCCCAAATCTGCTCTTCCTCAAATGGCTTTCTTTATCTTAGAGAATGTAATTGTCATTCACCCAGGCAGCCAAGCAAGGGACCTGCACATTTTCCTTGACTCTCCCCTTTTCTTGGCATTTATGTCTGGTCAGTTAGTAAACATGGTAACCTTTAGCTCCTAAATCCATCCCAAATCTCTTTCTTCTTCTCTGCTGCCACCACCATCCACAACATTCGTGATTCATTTTCTGTTTGGTTAATACCATGTTCTCTGAACTCATTTTGCTGTGTGTTCCTTTTCTCTTTAGCCTATTCTTCACGTTGATGCCAGGGTTCATTTTTTAAAACAACAAATACCCTTATTTACGATAACTCCGTGACCCCCTGTTGAACACAGGGTAGATTTCAACTTCCCTGGCAAATGACGGAGGAAGCTGGTTGAGGCTCCACACCACTCTCCCCCTTGTAGCCCGTTTGTTTCCCTTTCCCATCCCATGCTTCAGTCATCCCAAACTATTTGCCATTCCCTAAAAATGTCTGCCGATCACAGGCTCTTTGCTTTTTCAAATGCTATTCCCTGTGTTTATGATGCTCTTTTCTCTACCAGGGGCGCTCAATGCAAGTATCAACTTCTCTGTAACACCTGACTTTCCTTATTGCCAGTCATGGTTACTCCATCAGCTTGAATCTCTGCTCTATTACAGAACCATCTCTTGAGGCAGGATAGAAAGAAGTCAGGGAAGACTCCCACTGAGTGGCAGAAGGTGAAGTGGGTACCACAGGTGGATAAGCCACTAGGTCCTCTCACCGGAGCCCCCACCTCCATGCATGACCAAAAGGGAACAGTTTATGGCAGGAAGCCCCTGCGGTGGTCACAGATGCCAACAACAGCAAGGACTGGCTAAAACCAGATCAATCAAAGATGGAGGAAAAATCGACCAGAGACAGATCCCAAAGCTCATTATACATCATTATACCATCACTATAGTGAAAACTGACACCACAAGCAGAAGGGGACCGGCCTGAGGGGAGCAACCACCATGAGACTTCTGGAAAGGACCCTACTGGAGAAAAGACCCCCTCCCAACCAGAAGGCAGAAACAGAATTTGGCACCACAAAGTTCAAAAACTGAAAACACGTAAAATTCCAGGAACTAATGGCAGCACACAGTTCACTTCACCCATATCCACTTGGATGCGCATTTTTGCTTCTCTCACGTGGCCCTCTGGGATGTCTGCAGCCAGTGAGGCAGCAGGCCGGCCGCCAGTCCTGGGCTAAACCACTGATCCTGTCTCCAGGAACCTGCGTCCTGGCCTCTTTCTCTCTGCTTAAATGAAACTTGCTTTGCTCTCACTTGAAATCATTCTTGAATTCTTTTCTTCATGAATCAAGGGCCTGGAGTTCCTGGACCATGCAGGACTAGGGGCAGCCCCCGATATGGAACCAGTCTGGTGACACTCTGAGCTATACTTTCCTAATATCCAGAAAGGACTTGTTCTGTCTCCTCTCCAGGCAGATTACCAGATAAGACAGCATGTTTTCTACTTAATGCATGACATAAAGTGAATGAAAAATAAATATGTTTTTCTACTACTTTCTATTATTCTATTTCTACTTTAGTACTCTTACTGCCTTATTTTCTATTTGCTGGAAAAAGTTATTTGAATAAGTATCATTTATTTATTTTTAAAGTATATTTTGTTGATTATGCTATTACAGTTGTCCCATTTTTCTCCTTTGCCCCTACCCAACTGGTATCCCCTTTCTTTCTAGCAATCCCCCACTTTAGTTCATGTCCATGGCTCCTGCATATAAGTTCTTTGGTTTCTCCATTTCCTATACTGTTCTTAACCTACCCCTGTCTATTTTGTACCTACCATTTATGCTTCTTAATCCCTGTACATTTCCCCCCACTTTCTTCCTTCCCCTTCTCACTGATAATCCTCCATGTGATCTTCATTTCTATGATTCTGTTCCTGTTCCAGTTGTGTTCTAAATTTGTTTCTGTTTTTTTAAAAAATATATTTTATTTATTTATTTTTAGACAGAGGGGAAGTGGGGGAGAAAGAGAGGGAGAGAAACATCAATGTGTGGTTGCTTCTTGTGTGCCCTGCACCGGGAATCTGGCCTGCAACCCAGGCATGTGCTCTGACTGGAAATCAAACCAGAGACTGTTTGGTTCCCAGGCCAAAGCTCAATCTTCTGAGCCACACCAGCCAGGGATATTTTTGTCTTTTTAGATTCAATTGTTGATAGTTGTGAGTTTGTTGTCATTTTATTCTTCAAATTTTTGATCTTCTTTTTTTAAAATAAGTCCCTTTAACATCTCTTGTAATAAGGGCTTAGTGATGGCGAAATCTTTACCTTGTCTGGGAAGCACTTTATCTGCCCTTCAATTCTAAATTATAGCTTTGCTGGATAGAGTAATCTTGAGTCTAGGTTCTTGCTTTTCATCACTTCGAATACTTCTTGCCAGCCCCTTCTTGTCTGCAAAATTTCTTTTGAGAAATCAGCTGATAGTCTTAAGGAACTCCTTTGTAGGTAACTCTCTTCTTTTCTCTTGCTGCTTTTAAGATTCTCTCTTTGTTTTAACTTTTGGCATTTTAATTATGATGTGTCTTAAGTGTGGCCTTCTCTGGGTCCAACTTGTTTGGAACTCTGTGATTTCTGGACTTGTATGTTTATTCCCTTGGCCAAATTAGGGAAGTTTTCTTTCATTATTTTTTCAAATACGTTTTCAATTTCTTGCTCTTCCTCTTCTCCTTCTGGCATCCCTATGATTCAGATATTGACATGTTTGGAGATGTCCTAGAGTCTTCCTATTCTCTCCTCAGATTTTTGAATTCTTGTTTCTTCATTCTATACTGATTTGAGTGTTTATTTCTTCTTTATGTTCTAAATTGTTGATTTCAATCTCAGCTTCCTTCCCATCACTGTTGGTTCCTTGTGGATTTTTCTTTATTTCACTTGGCGTAGCCTTCATTTCTTCCCTTATGCATTTGCTGTACGCAGTGAGATTTCTGAGCATCCTTATCACCAGTGTTTTGAACACTGCATCTGATAGGTTGGTTATCTCCATTTCACCTAGTTCTTTTTTCTGGAGTTTTTTGGGGCCATATTTCTTTGTCTCCCCAATTTGTCAGTCTCCCTGTGTTTATTTCTATGTATTAGGTACAGCTGCCTTGACTGCCTGTCTTGGCACACCTGTTACATTGTAAGGGGTGAAGCCTTAGTTATTTGCCAGGGTGGGGCAACCTGCTTTGCTGCTTTGTGATGCTGTGTGTGGTAGAGGGATGGAAAAGGGAACAATATCTCTTGCTTGGCACTTGCCCTATTTCCAGTCACTTCCCCACTTCCTGTATGCAACTGGTGCCCTTGTAGCTGCTGCCCTGATACTGAGTGGGTGGGTTTGTATATGTTCTAGGGTCATGTGGATCTTTTAAATGGACTCTCCTGAGAAACTAGCAGTTTCTTTCGCCATCCCAACTCCCACTGGTTTTTATAGCCAGAAGTTATGAAGCTTTATTTTCCTGGTGCTGGAACCCTGGGCTGTGCAGTTTGGCCTGGAGCTGGGATGGCCCGTTCCCCAGGTGTCCCTCCTGCACCACCTCACTGCCACCACACCACATCCTCTCGCTCCAGCTCCCTGTCTTTGCCTGCTTGGATAAATATTTCTTCTTTAAGTCCTTGGTTGTTGGACTTCCACACAGTTCAATTTTCTGGCAGTTCTGGTTGTATTTTGTTTTGAGGTTAGTTGTGATGTGATACTTCCTATGGTTGTACGAGAAGGCAAAGAGTATATCTCCCTATGCCTCCATCTTGGCTGGAAGTCCTGAATAAGTATTATTTAGGATAAGAGTTCTTGTTTGAGTAACATGCCTCTCTGAATTTAAAGTTACAGAGGCTTGGGTATAGTTTGTCTCTGAATTTGTGTATTTCCAAACAATCAAAACAAATATTACCAGTATTGGTGAAAAATTGATCAACCCTCATTAATTCATTCATTAACATTCTGAACCCCAATAACTAAGTAATCACAATCTCTGTAAGGCACTGCATTTTTCACATGAGCAGATTTTATAGATCTTGAGTTGTTTTGCTATTTTGAAGTCCTGGATAGGACCAGCCTAAGAACCAGGACCCTTTACTTCAAGGGTGTCAAGTTAAACTCGTATCACCTGATACTTTTTGAAAATGACTAGCACATTTCTAGGCTTAGAATTTATCATTTAGATGAACTTAGGCAACAATGTTGACTATAGCAAAAATAAATTTTTTTTTTGCAAAAACAATTTTGAAGGGCTACTTTTTAAATCTGTCAATCATTTTCAGGATTTTAACATACTTATACAAAGTCTGGGGAAAGTCACTGGACTCAGAGTGAGCACTTCAGCCTATGGCTTTATAATCTAACACCGTACAGAGTAATGGATGAGCCTATTATCTGGAACAGACATTGAGATCATCTATCCAAGACCGATGATTTACAGGCAAGAAAATTAAGTCTCAAATATAGGGCCTATTGCAGGTCTCCCTGGGGATTAGTGCACAACAATGACTGCATTCAAGGGTGCTCTAAATCCCAACTCTGAAATTTTCCTACCTGTTGTGGAAATGCTTGTTACGCAAAGATATTGTAACCCATTGCACAGGTGTTAGCAGAAGATGATGGAAACAGGTAAAAAGGGGGGAAAAGAAAAGGAGGTAGAGAGTTATACCAGTTTTAAAATTACATTAGATGTAAAATAAAAATGTTAAAATGATTTGAGCTGAGCAAAAAGTTTAAATGGCTGCCAGCTAGTTTTAGAAATTTATGACTTTTATACTAAGCATAATAAATGAGATATACCATCAGATTATTTAAGTTTCTGGTATTAAGCCATATTTTTCCATCAAAATTTCTATTTAATTTTGAATTTTCATAGGACACAATATTCCTAGCCATTTGAGTGTTAAAAGTTTTACGGGACCAGCTTTCCTTTAACTTCTTAATTTTAAAAGATTTGTTTTATGTGTAAGGTGTGTTTCTAACCTCTTTTGACCATTTCCCAAGAGAAAAATATCGTGGATTTTATAATAAAAGTCACCCAAAACCGGAACTCATTTACCAGAAATTAGATCGAAGTGGACCTTGTGGTAGACACAGGGAACCCAAACATCTGTGTTTTCCGTTAAACGTGAGGGTCCACTGAGTACAGTAAGTTCTCGGCGAGAACGCTGGCCTCTAGCCGCATGCCTCTGCCTCTCACATGCTTGACTGTTTCAAAACATCCTATACCCGAATGCTCTAAAAACACAATGCAAAAGGGGAATGACCAATAATAGACACTGGTAGATCAGGATACTGTGACAAATTGGATGAACTGACAGGCAGGTGATGAATAATTTTAACATGACCCTAAAAATAGTGTGAGGATGTTTGCACATTGCCACTTCTCTAAAGGCAGATGGATATGCATGACCTGAGTTTTTAGACAGGTGTCAGGAATATTGATAGTTGGTATGGGAATGATAATTTTCTTTGCACTGTTGCAGTAGACAGTTTGCATGATTAATGATGCCTCTTAGTCTTTTTTTTTTTTTTTTTCCTAGGGGCAGAAAGAGATATGAACCTTTGTCACCCTGAGGAATATAAGAATTCTGCTTGAAGGGTAAGACAGAAGAGCTTTATTCACCTGAAAGCACCACTTTCTTTTGGTGGGGAGAGATGAAGAAACACTAATAAAATACACAAGCGATCCTGACACATGAGATCATAGTGCCTGGTAGGCCAATAATTACATGGTTCTTATGAACAGGGCTCTACCCCAGGGCATGGAGCCTTGTGCAGATCTGAAGTGTGGGGTGCAGTCAGCCTCGGCAGTGACAGAGGTGAAAGTGAACTGTGGCTATAGGCTGGACCCCACCACATACAGTGTGGGAGTGAATATTAACCGCCCATAAGAAACAGTACAAGACCAGGGCAGGAAGTAAGAGGTGAGGTCATTTTCCTAATGTTTATATCCAGTTCAGGTTTTCAGAGACAATTTTCTGATTCAAATCCATTCAATATTGTTTCTAAACGTTACATCTAGTGAGCAAGGGCTTTTCTTTTCCGAGAATAGTACTGTTTGCTCAGGTTTTCAAATGTCACATAGAGCAGTGAATAAACTGCGCTATTTCAAGGTTCGAAATGAAACACATTATCTAATAATAGTCTGTAGATGCATTCTACAAAGCTCCGAGTAGCCCATCTACTGAAAATATTAGCGTAAATAAAGGTAAATACAAGCTACAAAGGTAAGCCACAGTTGTTTCTTTTCTTTCTTTTTAAAGAAATAAAAGACGACCACGAAGATCAAGTCACAGTTCACAAGGGCTTTCACTTCCAACACATGTAAAAAACACAGAAAAGAGATAATATTCATTTTAAAGATTCTCAGAAAAGTTAGGAAGCGATATTGTATAGTATTTCTAAGTTGAGCAGCTAGGTTAGGAATTTAGGTCTTTTTATAAACTGTCCAGTGTGTTTTCCACAAAAATCAAAACATTTCAGTAGGGAATTAACAAACCATACACAGAATGCCATTCAATAAATGGACTACAGACTTGTATGCTATTTCATTTGCCTAAACCAGGAAGATTCACTTCACTTTTTTTCTTTTAATGACAAAGTTTTGGCATAAAACTAGTATAGATTAAAAAAAAGTATCACCTTTCAGAGATAATCTGTCTCTAAAAGATCACAAGTCTTTCAAAAATTAACCCTAATCTCTCAATTTATTTACCAATTCTTCCTTCCTTGATCTTTCTCTAGTTCCCGTAAAAAGGCATGTGACACACACACACTGTATGCATAGATAGTATAATCCAAGACAAAAAAAGGTGTTGCTCTGAAAGTTATTTATTTGTTTCAATACTAAAGTAATTACTGTAGCAAAGACTTGCTCATTTATCATTTCCTGTTGCCTTTGCTATTTTTTTCAAGTTGTCTTTTTAAACAAATATCCTTATTGTCCTTGTTACAAAACCAATAACTTTATTTCGCTAGGTACTGACAGCAAGCCAATGATGCAGCAAGGTTTATTCCCTTCCATGGAGGGTCTGTGCCTGGGCGCCCCCATCAGGGCCGCTCGTCGGGGTGCCTGCCCTTCGGAACATGGCGCTGTGTAGTAGAGGACCAAATTGCCATTTAAGAGACATCTCCAGGCTCCCCCTCTGTTTGAACTAGGAAAGTTTTCTCCACTTCTTGAATGCTAATGCCCTATCAGGCTTTTTTTTTTTTTTTTTCCCATGAAAAATAGAATTTCAGTCTTAAGAATTGTTGTTGAATACTTTAATAGGATTTAGCCTGTTGACTTTAAATATATTCTTATGAACCAAGCTTTATAAAGATTTATACTGTGGAAGTGCTAGATAATAAAAAGAACCTTTGAAATGGTTGCTGTTGCCTCCTCAAAGAACATTATTAAAGATCTTTCAAACAGGCAGTGTTTGGTTCAGCAATTTAGTCAAATGTGTTAGGAGTAGCTAATATGAACAAAAAGATGACACAGCTTTGAACAGAAGCGAAGCAGGGTCCTATGTTATTAGAATACTAGTTAGGAATGCTGAATAAGAGACCCAATTACGCCTATAAGACTTTCCTCAATAACTTATGATAACTAAGTATAATAACTTCCTTTTTAGCTGGATGAATTTTTATCACTGGGATGCTTCTTCAGAAACAGATATTCCTTCTTATTTGTGCAATCCTAACAAATGTCTCTATGTATGGAACAACCATAATTTTTTCAAAAGTGTGTGTATTTGAAGCAATTAAGATGGAAAAGAAAGAAAAACGTGGACTAAGATAATGATCCTCCGTCTAAGGACTGTATCTCCTTTGACGGCACAGGAGAACTGAGAAATGATTAGGAAGCCTTGCTCTGGACTTCATAGTCCCTCCTAATTTCCAGAAACCATGTGATATGTACTTGCTCATAATTTCTAACACCTTAAAGCAGGGTTTCCAAACCTTGAACTTATTGGCATTTTGGATGGATATTCTTTGTTGTGGGGACCTGTCCTGTGCAGTGTAGGATGTTAGCAGTACCCCTGGCCTTTTCCCGCAGGTAGCACCCTCTGTCCCCCAGACAATCAAAAACGCCTCCAGCCATTCTCAAATGTTGCCTCTGTATCTCAGCTGTATTCTCAGTTGAGAATCTGTATCATAGATGATGGTCAACCACTTCCCTTCGAGTTCATAATTTTTGAGTAAAGCTATATTCTCAGCCATAGAATCCCAAATCCAGAAAAGCATTATTATAACCTAATCTTATTTTCAAATATTGCTGATGAGGAAACTTAGGTTCTGAGAGACTAAATATCTAACTATTTAAATTTTGATGAATTAGCTTAGAATAAAGATGGGACTAAGTCAAAAGTTTCTATATTCTTATTCTAAGCTCTTCTACAAAATGCTATTTATAAGCCATTTGCTCTGAGATTCAAATGAAATTAGGCAATAAATATGACCAGTCATGTCATTGGGGAAAAGCTTTGTAAAGAATTCAAAACAACAGATAACACATCATTTCTAGTTGATTTTGGAATGAACTAAGTGATCCTATTCCAGCGGTATTATTTTCTGATATTATGATGATAATGTTGATAATCATGATTATAATAAATATGACAATGTTTTCTTAGGATAACATTATGATTAGCTGTATTTCTAAGCACATAAAATTCATGGCTAAAGTGAACAGCTAAGAAGCATGCTAAATTGCAGAAAGCAGCTAGCTTGAATGTAAGAATACTACAGTCCTGATAATCTACCTACATAAGTGAGAGTCAGTGGTCGTCTGTTGTTGATGTGGTATTATGCTTACTATTAACTGTTCCACATATAGAAGATAATGTGGAAACTTCATTAAAACTACTTTACAGCTAAGTTTCTCCGGACTGCCTGTTGGTTCTTCCTCATGCCGCCATAGGTACACTTCGTTAAATATCAGAAATAGGCCTAGCTGGTATGGCTCAGTTGGTTGGAGTGTCATCCCATACACCAAAAGGATGAGGGTTTGATTCCCGGTCAGGGCACATCCTTAGGTTGCAGGTTTAATCCCTAACCAGGCCATGTATGGGAGACAACCAATTGGTGTTTCTCTCTCTCTTTCTCCCCGCCCCCCATCTCTCTCTCCCTCCAATCAATAAACACTTTTAAAAATCAGAAACAAAGGCATATGTGCCAACTTTGGGAAGGGTGAGTGGCTAAGGGAGTGGGGACAAGAGTGGAATCTGCTCAGAGATTATTTCAAGTAACTGGAGATCTTCAACTTCCCTGGGGCTCTTCAAATAACAGAAAAATAGAGAGGAAAAATCCCAGTGGTGCAAGATTTGTAGAATAATTGTGACAGTGCATGAACAATTGATCTGCAGAAGGGAATTTGGATGTGTACTGCCTGACAAAACACTAATTGCTTGTTGGTTTAAACTCTGTAGACTAATAACATGATCTTTCTGAAATACTTAATTTCTGGAGGACAAATGGAGCTTGTTTTGGGATTCATTTTCTAAATGATTTAAAAATTTTTCTTTAATCTTTTTTTTAGTTAAAAAGACATTTATTTTTATTACCTCATTAAATTTTTTTTTTTTACTGAAATACTCTTGCAAGGGAGTTTTCTGATATATGATATACACAGCTTTGAATCTTAAAAAATGTGAAAGGAGATTAAAAGCAGTGAAATTTTTTTTGCGGCCTGGACTACACAGAAATATTATGTAGTACTATCAAACATCGTTAATGCATTCACATCTTTCTGAAGAACTCTCCATAACATACTGTCAGATAATTAATAAACCCATTCTGTTTATGTTCTATGAAATGAAACATCAAAACAACATCACCATAAAGGATATCTATCAGCATAAATGCTAGGAATTAACTTAGGACATCCCAAAATATTAACTTGCTTTCTAAGATTTATTCATTTTTCTTTGTTATTGCTCAAACCCTTTTTGGATTGTATATTAAAGAACAGCTTTCGCAGGTTCCATGATGTTAAAATGACCAACCCAATCCAGTATCACTAATATGGGTATTCTGTTCTTACACTGTCATTTCTTGAGGGCTATTGAATCAGGTCCCAGAGAAAAGCAGAAATAAGGAGAGTAGAAATGCCCCGTGCTTTTCCAAAGTACTAGAATGCCTTAAAGTCATCAAATAGATTTGGGAGAGTTGGCCTCAAATTCACATTAACTAGATTTAATACTCTATCTAGAAAAATGGGTAAATTGGATAAGAACTACCCAAAAATGGAATCTTAACAAAGGAGAGATGGTCATAGAGGCTAATGGTGTTACTGGAAGCTCTGACCACGGGGGAGGAGGTCTTGGCCAAAGGTACTTAGTTATCTACACTGGTTTGGGGGCAGGAGTATCCCTATTGTGTAGATATTTGCATCAGGCTGTCTGAGCTTGATGCTTTAATATATGAATATATGCTTTATTCAGGCTCACTAAGTGAGTGACCTCATTAAAACTGGGCTTCTCAGAGGATTCAACTGTAAGAAGAGAATGCACTGGTCGAAGGACCCACATCATTTAGGTAATTCCATATTCTTTTTCATTGCAAATCAATACACAGACAGTGAATCTGGACAATCTGAGTTCACTACAGAGTGACAGTTCACTCTTGATGTGTTGAAAATTTAGACTGAGTCTACAACTCCAAGAACCGATATCATAAATTAATCAGTATCTACTTTTTGCCCTAGCCCGTCCCAGTTGTCCATCACCACCGAATCATCTATTCATGATGTGCTGCCCTTGTTGGTTCTCTGCCCTTGACTAAATATCTCTGCTCCCAAATTTCAACTACTTCTCAAAGCTCACCTGGAGCTATGCTCCATTATTGGCAAGTTCTCCTGTATTGTTAATGCTTCACTGAAATTTTCCTCTCTCTTCTTGCACCAAAGCACTAGCTTTCCCTGGGAATACCAAATCCCTTCAGCCTTCTGACAAGGTGGGCCATGTTTTCTACTCTTCCCCGCTGTACCTCAGGGCTCAGATGTCGGTTCGGGTGCTGTCCTCCCTGGTCCTCGTTGCTATTCTCATGTTATTGGATCACCATGTCTCTTAAGCCTTAGCACTGATTTCCATACATTAATATACCTGCAGTTTGGCTCATAAATTCAGTTTCTGCTGATTACATTTGAGTTGACACTAGAAGTCTGAGCATTTTCCTAGTGTTCATGAACAAATGAAACTAGAGGAAATAAGCTATGACCCATGAAACAAGTAACAGTGCATAGAAATGCAATTTCTCTGAGAGATTTTAGTTTCACACATGTTTAAAAATATTTTTAGTTGATTATGTTTGTACATAGTTTCAAATCCTCAAGATGTGAGAACTGAATTTTTAATGTGCTCAATAAGGTGGATTCATGTTTGGGGCATGTAAGATTCACTAACAAAAACAGCAAATCAAAGTGCTCTGGATATTTTGATTTTTGGAAACTGATTGAATTTTATTTATTAGTTTTATGGAAAACTGTGCCTAGAAATTATACAGAGCATATAAACACATACCTATTCTTCTTTCAGTTTCACACATTCTACTCATACTTAAAGGAATAGAAATAACATACTTGAGGTAAATTAAGGTAAAGAATTATGTCATTTTCACAAGTGAAATCTAGTTGTTTTTTCCTCTTTGCTTCCTATGCTTCATAGACTTGTGTTTCCTTGATGGTCAGTTTTTGTGGAAAACACTTGCTCTGACCTTGATGCTTTGCCTCTTTAAGGTGTGTGTGTGTGTTGATTGATGATGTGTGAACATTAACTTTTTGGAGTGTAAATAATATTTTGCATGAAGAGAAAAAAATTCTTATATACTACATTTCTGTTACATTTGCTTGACACTACCCCATCAGCACATGGTCACCCATTATATAGGTTTCTTTTAAGTGATTAATATGTAGGTCCTTCAAACATATATCCTGGGGTATAAATGACTAATTTTAAAGGTTAAACAGAAAATAAATATACTAATATCATGATCTTGCCTTTCTGTGAAATGTTATCTCTTCTCATTAAATTTCTATTTGAATCTCATATTGTAATACTATGATGATTGTATTATTTTAAAGTGATCAAAATATACCATATATGGAATTATGGTGAATGGAGGAAAACTAAAAATTAGCCATGTGAACATTTAGATATATCAATGTGCTATGTAAATGGTAGACACTCAAATATTTCTTTATAATGAATTAATTAAAAAGTCAAAGTCTCTTGCAACAGATTGTTATATGACCTGAGTAGAAAAAATAACCCCCTGTAATTGAATGAGTGCATACATTTATATGTATATATACACATATATATAACTCTGAACACATATATGAATAGATCATATGCTGTATAATCTGTTATATTTCCCATAAAAATGAATTTTCAATTGTCAGACCAAAAGGAAAACAATAACAACAGCTAGCTTACCAGTAGCTTGCTAATAATGCCTTGCATGATGTCCTTTAATTAAGACTTCAAACCTATGGAAGTAGGCTTAACTCCACTGAACAGATAAAGAAACTGAGGCTCAGAGAGGTCAACAAATTGGCTCAAGGTTAAATAATCAATAAAAGCATGGCCAGTGTTTAAACTCAGCCCTGTCTGATTTTTAGTGGGTTCAACAACTGACTGCTGTACCTTTATGGAAGAGAAAGGTAGATAAGTAACACCTCAAGGTGAACAATTTCTTTCAGAAAGAAGCAATTCAAATAGGAAACAGGGCACATGAATGATGCAGGATACATTTATGAACTGGAGCATATAACACAAAGTTTTCCAGAGTGTCTACCAGGGCCCAAGGCAAGTCTTCTGCAGAAAACCTTCATCTGTATTGCAAATACCATTTCTGTGTTTATCTATAACCATGCACATAACATAATATTACAGATGAGTGGCTACATGATTTTATAGGGAAAACAATGAAAGCACAGAAGTTCAAGAGACCAGGAAAAATTGTGAGTTAGAGTTCATAGAAAGCTTTATGAATTTTGTAGCACTCTAATGTAATCCCAGAGGGGAAAATACTTGAATTGAGACACTTTCCCTCAGAAATCTTGACATCTTAATTCATTTCTTGAGCTTAAATATTCTAGGCTAGTCTGGTGGCACTGTAATAGCCTGGGCAAACATTTTTATTTATTTCACTGTTGCTACCAATATTTGTGCTACAAGCTGCTGCCTGCGTTTGCTGCTATTTATTTATTTCCTACAGATCAAATTATTGGCCTCAATATAACATGTTTTCCAGTGAAGTGTTCCTTGTGCTCATGAGCGAATGGAAAAAGCCTCCATTTAAAATGCAGATTTTTGTCATGTGACTGAATTAATTCATGTTATAAATATGATACATAACCACTTGATATTCATGTCTCTATATGTATAGTAAAAGAGCAATAGCGGCGTATAGCAGATAAATCAACCAAGTGCCTTATTTGCATGGGTGGGTGGTCAATATATCAAAATACTGCATCCAGTTCCTGGTCCACCACTTAACTTCTTTTAGCCTCACTTGTATTTCCCCCACATTTGCAATCCTGTTTTATTGGGTTGATATTAGAGTGAACAAGGTAATGTGAATGTATTTTTATAAAACTGCAAAGTATCACCCACATTTTCTATTAATGTAGGATTTACTTGGTAGCACACACTGTTCTCTTTGGCTTCTCTTGTCTATGTGGGGAAAGAGAAACCAGAACAGGATAATTTTTAAACCAAATAACATAGCACTTTTAGGATGCTTATAAGATACAGACATAAATTCAAAGAGAAGAGTAACTCTTTGGAGCATCGCACAGTGATGTAGACACCATGGTGATATTTTTGAGTCTGAACTCCCAAGGTGCAGAGTGAGTCCCAAAGCCCCTACGAATGTTCAGTGGTGATGCCTCTTCCCTGATCTCTCATTGTTCACACTTTGCTGGAATATGGAATTAGCAGTGATGGTTTGAACCTTAGCTCTATCATGTAGCCTTTTTATTTAATCTTCCTGAACCTTAATTTCTTGCCTGTCAAATGCATATTATATCTCCCTCACATTTCTGTTGTCAAGATTGAAGGAGACAATATATGGAAAAAGCCTGTGTGAATTGCAGTGGTTTCTACAGAGAACAAGTTATTATGACAATTCACTGAGACTATCTAGATACCCTTTCAAGATGTCAGTTTCCTCTTAGTGTGGAAAAAATGGGTTGATGGAATAATA
Organism: Micronycteris hirsuta; assembly: GCA_004026765.1. Classification (NCBI taxonomy): domain Eukaryota; kingdom Metazoa; phylum Chordata; class Mammalia; order Chiroptera; family Phyllostomidae; genus Micronycteris; species Micronycteris hirsuta. The sequence goes on from PVJI01000651.1 coordinate 188,673, forward strand.
GTAGGATGGATAGAATTTGGTTTAAATATGTATTTCTGATTGCTTTCTTCCATATTTCAGACTTTAACTTAATATTTAAATTATTGCTTAAAGATAAGGAAGGGATTTCTGAAGAGAACATTTCCTAAAAATTCATCCTCCTAACTGTTACAGGAAATGATGAACAGCCACAGTGTAATGAGCATCGAGCAGACATATGGATTCTCTGCGTGCCTGTACCTACACTCAGAGCTGGGGAGACCCTGGTTCCCTCCCAAGGCTGGAGATGACTCAGGGCTTACTTTTCTCATTGAGAGCTGGTAAAAACAAGGGAAATTCTTTTTCCCCAAACACATACTATAATCTAAAATAATTTTTATTTTTACTTAGGCTTTCTGATTGCTCTGTCATCCGGTTCCTGCTGAACCTGGTATTTCTTCCTGATATATGAGGAAGCTAAGGTTTCCCTCACAGCCATTTCCCTCAGTATTCTGTCTTATTTATTTTTTCTAATTTGGAAATACACATAAATATAACTCATTACTTTAGTCTGCCATAGAAATAGTATCATTGAGTTACACATATTTTAAAGTTACATTCTGAAATATTATCAAGTATTGATTTGAAAACCTCCAGCCATATGAAAAGCTTCTTGGCACATTTTATAAAAGTCACTATTGGAGATATACATTCTATCCATGTTTTCCGGCAATGCCTTATAAAAAGATCTATGCTAAATATTTCTTTTAGAATTTAGCACTAGAAAAACTTTGTTTTTGGTCTTTGAACTGATTATTTTTATCGGACATTTATTATCGGATTATTTATTTTTAAGTTTCATTTTAGTAGAGACCTCGGCTAATGTGTTCACCTTCGGGAAGCCCAGGGCAGCGGGGTGCATATAACGGGGACTCTGCATTTTCTGAATAAATTGATTCAACCGTAATTTCTCTTTTTACATTGGCTGCAAGAAAGCTTAGGGCTAAATGCAGTAACTGTAATGGTCTGTGCTGTGATATGTTTATTTCCCTCAACAGTTCTGTTTTTATGATTTTAGTTCCTCTTTAAACTTATTGAAGATGTTTTAATTATAAGCCACTGACAATCCTTTTGAAAACAGGTATAGAATGTTATGAAAGAAAATACATTTTATTTTCTAGATGATAAAAGACAAAATCATTTAACTTCATGTTTTTTTCCCCTCTAACAACTTATAAAATTAAGTACATTTGCACTGGAAAAATATGTTCCACCTTTCCAAAGCATGACCAGACTTTTAGACAGAAGAACAACACAATCAGAAAATATGTATACCAGATGATAAAAAACAAAGCAGTTGAACTTCACCTTGTTTTATTACAAGACATGAGGAGGCATATTCAGGGTATATAAAACATTTGCTATTTTAAAACTTCCAGAAAGAAAGATTAATATTAAAAGTGAAAATCCCCAAAGCCCTAGCTTTGTGGTTTTATAACACTGTGTCCTCTAAACCTTTCTGCAAGTGAAGGGAAAGACCTAAACCTATGCCCGAAGTTTAGACTGATGAAGAGAGAATAGCATTCAGTGGCCTGTTTGGCTTATCAGACAGGGATCCTGTCGCTGTGCTGTGAAACAACCAGATCCCAAGGTGCTATTCAGGACTCACTCACGCCTTGGGTTTTATTAAAGGACAGAGGGCGGGACAGAGATCCAAGTCAGACTCAACCAGAAAGTACCACGTGTAAGGATGACCGGGCAAATTCTTTGTCTTCCTGGTTTCGACTGCGGTCACACGCCGGTGAGGGTCATGGAGTCACGACTCTAACCTACCCTGGTGTTCTTGTTGGAGGCCTGGCTCCCCTATTTTGCCCTTTTATTCTTTTTTTTTTTTTTAATCAGCCCCTTCTGGTCCCTACTGCAGTCTCTTTTTAAATGATATTAAAAATAAGAGCCTATTGAAGAGGTAGGTTGTCTTTAAAGTTTATTTCCATTTTTGTAATCAGAAACGTGTGTTCTTGTACTCATAGCTTTAAGGTGGGCTCAGAGGAAAAGAATTGTGTGGGGGGTGTTGCTAAAAGTTTTAAACTTCTAGTATTAATGATACAGAAGGAAAAAACGGAGTGTATTAAGATCAGCACTCCCCTCTGGTGGGAGAGTTCAGGAATGTTTTGTCTCCCGAGGGAAGTGACGGACATTGAAGGAGCTGTGAGCACACAGCGAACTTCTAGGAATGTGAGCCACACAGTTCCTGTTTTCTCTCCCTGGGGAGTTCCGGGCACGTGAAACAGAGATGGAGAGGACTTCTCGTTCGGCCCTTCGTGCTTTCTCACTTAGTTAGCCTCCCGTGGTTTTTTCACTGATGGCTTGTAATTCATGGTCACTTATTTAGTCTTTATGTAACTTATTTTTATTCCAGGTCTTAGTAAACATTATTTAGAAAAAGTGAGCACTCACATTTTAAGTAGCAGCACAAGGGAAAAAAAATGAATTGGGAGCATGTGACATACTGAGTCTCTAATTGGTTCCCTTCAATTTTTCCAAAGTTTGCGCTCCAAAATTCAGGAAAATGCAAATACTGTTGGGAACTTGGAAATGCTGAGGAACATGAATATTATTTTAATCATGCCTGAAAAGAGTTATACATTGTATTTTAATAAGATCATCAAGAAAGGTAAAGACATCTAAATTAAATTCAAGGAAAATTGTTAAGTATGCAATCAATGTTTAATTAGCAATTGCTAGCTTCAATTGGCCTTATCTTCATTCCTGTCTTAAATTTAGATTTCATCTAATAGGTAATTTTAAACTTTACTTTTATCTTAAAAGGTTTTCTTTGGGATTTACTACATAAATCTGATGTCAAACTAGAAGACTTTGAATAGTTTTCATCTGGATGTATTTAAAAACAAATGCTCTTTCATTTTCATGTTTCATAAAGTGGTAAGATAGAAAATAATGTCAATTAAAAGCACTGACACTGATGATCTGAGATTGTTTGAAACCAAACTCAAATATGATCTTTTTGGTACAAAAATTTAACGTCCCAAACATACACATTTGTAGAGATTGTGATCAGCAAGAAGAGTTCCTTGTTTCAGGGACAAGATTCTCAGGGAGAGGTTTGATTTTCCTGGGAATCCAATGATGGGTAGTTCAATGGAGAAATATTCATAGGATGTTAAATTTTTGAACATTTTCCCCAAATGAACTAGTTTGCAAAATGGGTATAAAAGTACTTTAAGCACAGTTAGTAAGCTACTCCTTGAACAGAAATAAGATCCTTATGAAATCTAGAAATATTTTAGGCCACAGTAAAGTTAAGTGTGCTAGGTAGTAACTAATCACACTGTCAAGATATAGTTATTGGCCCTGACTGGTGTAGCTCAGTGGGTTGTGCATTGTCCTGCTCACCAAAGGGTTGCTGGTTCGATTCTCTGTCAGGGTATCAGTTTCCAGGTGTGAGAGGCAAGCGATTGATGTTCCCCTCACACACCCACGTTACTCTCCCTCTCTTGTTCACTCCCTTTCCCTCTCTCTCTCTAAAAATAAATAAAATCTTTATAAAAAGATACAATTATTGCATATAATAAAGCTATAGAATTTAAATTTGACTTCTTTTAAAATATAAATATGTGTCATTAGCTTTAGAACTTAAATTTCTACAATTACCTTTTATTACTTTTAGTATTTTCTTGTAGATCAGCATGCTCTAAAGGGTGTTCTTGGGAACACTAGTCCTGTAAAACTTGCCACAGACAAAAAACGTGTTGTTCATCAAATAAGATTGAATAAAGCTATGTATTATTAAGGTGTATTCATTATTATTTTAGGTTTGATAATAACATTGTAAGATTGTTTAAAAAGGGTTGATCTTTTAAAGATTCAGGTTAAAGTATTTGTGAATGAAATGATGCAATTTCTGGCATTCATTTCCACACATTTTGAAAGTGGGGAAAGAAGAATAAGGGTGAGAAAAAGATAGGTTAGCCATGGGTTGGTGTTGCCGAGTTTGAGTGATGAGCACAGGCAGCTTCATTATACCATCCTCTCTATGTTTGTGTGTTTTGTGATGGTTAGAAATTCTCCATAGTAAAAAATTATTTATTTATCTGTGCTCTCCCCGAAAGTATTGAACATGAACTATTCTTTTCAAGGCACATCTATTAATACCTCTCCTGGACACTGTGGGGACAGCTGTACAACTGTAGAACTAATGTTTTTCCATGCATCATTGCCCGTGCTGTTCTAGGCTTCTATCACATGAAGTTTTATTTACATGTTGAAAAACATTAAGATAACAATGAAAAAAATTATAAAAAGAATCCCTTTATTATTTCCAAATTCTAAGAGGGCTGCAGTATCTATAAATAAAACATCTGACTGATTAATTTTTTTTCAATTTCATCAAGATTTACTTTGTATATAACTATAACATTAGAAATATTGTTAAAGCAAATGCAGTTTCAAAAGGAGTGAGTGGTAGTACATATTTTGAAAGATAAGAAGCAATTATTTGCAATTGAATATTAGCCATAAATGTAGTTACAAATGCTTAATAGCTAAATGGTAAACTCTGTTAAAACCCCCCCCATATTGCATTTTTATACTTTTACCCTAAATTTTGCATAAAATTCAAGCATCTCAAAAATCCTATTTGCATAAATATAAAGTATTTCATATACTAGGAAAATTATATTAGGCAGAAATATTCCTCAAAGTAATGTCTTACAATTGCTAAATAAAATGTATATTTTTATATAGAATTCTTTGTAATTTTTTTGTATGTGTCAGAAAATATATTTTACTTATTAATTAAGAAAATTTATGATTTTTTAAAAATCAATTATACACACCTTTTTAACTTTCCATCTAAATAGAGAAAGCCTATATTACTATTTATGGCTGTCTTTTCTGTCCAGCTTTTTTTAGAGACTAGAAAACATTTTTATTGTTGACTGTTATAAAAATTCAAGCAAGAACATTTGCATTTATTACAATATACTGACAAAAATTGCATTAATTTCCACTGATGCCCATTAATTTGATAAATGTTTTGTCATTTGTACCATTCGCACTGTCAAAACAAGTTAATTGTATCTTACTGACATTTTTGACAATTGCTTTAACTCTGGCAAAACAAAATGCATCTTATTTGCTTTAGAAAATTCACTTGCCTACGGAAAGACTGAACGAAGTGAGAGAAGACTCAGCACATGTCAGAGTCTCGCACGGTGTAACTCAGGGTCAATGGGAAACGGTGAATCTCAGAACTATTTTATAGAAGTGCTCATATTTTGTAGTAGAAAATGCTATGTACCTGCATAATCTGTCCTTGCATAATGCCCATCTTCAGATTTAGTAGTTGCAGTTGTGTTATCTGTGTTAAAAAATTAACAATAAAGATTGATGAACTATTTCTTAATATACAATGTCAAACTTATATTATCCCTGACATTATTTTCATTGCAATTAAGGAACTTTTACAACTATACTTCTAAGCAATCTTTACACAAAGACAGATTTAGCTTGAGAGTGAATAACAGAATGACAGAAAGTTTAGAAGAAGGAGAAGGTTATAATTATAACTAAGTTGGATAAAAATTAACAAGTCAAAAATCAACAGCATGTTTCTAAACAAGAAATAAAGTAGGGCATTCTGGTATATCCCGCTTTAAAAAATGTATTTGAAATATTTCTATTGAATTCGAACATAAAAATGGTGTGGCTTACTTTTCATTTCAAGTTTGTCTAATAAATCTGTAGGTTTTTTGCTAAAAGGAATTTGCTTTTCCTTTTTTCCCCTCTGCAATGAGAATGCCTGTTATCTTCTGAATATTAGCTTCTGTGTTCATGGCATTGTGAAGATACAGTCCCATTACAAAGGAAGCGATGTGGACCATTGCTGATAGGCCCTCAAGCTCCCATAATCAACACGAATGCTACAGCAGACTGTACTATCCATTATAAATCAGAACTGCCCTTCAGAAATGAAACAGCTGCCTAATAAGTTATCTTCACTCTTCATTTCTACACGAAGGCTAAAAACATTCTTTGAAATGCATTTTAGTATGAACATTACCTTGACATCGACCCAACGACATGACTTCAATTTTCTCCTGTTTCTGACACGATGCTTCTTTGATTTGACACGCATTATCATAAGATTTCCCATCAGAAGCACAGAGGGGATTGAAGTTGGTTTGAGAACAATCAATGTTGCACACACACCTAAAGAAAGAGAGATATAAAAACGTGACATCAATGGTGTTGTTGCCACATTATAAATAAAACACAAAGTGGAAGAATTGCTAGGTTGGCGAAATGCTAGTTGGCAAAATGGAATTGTTTCCTTGACTTTTCTACCTGATATAAAAAGATACACAGAACTGATAATTCAAATGACTGAGCAATGGATAAAAAATAAAAATGGGAAACTCAGAAAAATCATCATCAGTTAGTCTCTGTCCCTGGAAATTTTAAAGCAACATACATAAACTTCCATGCTGACACCTGCAGAATCAGAATAGGCTGAAACAGTCATGCTTTACACTTTCCTGAAATGAAATCTTATTTTCTTAGTTTTTTCTCAGGATATTTGAATGGAAAAAGTCTGAGGAAAATGATGCAGATGATATTTAACAGAAAGAAACATGGAGACTATTTGGATTGTAATCAGAAGTTAAATTTCCTCAGCATACACAAGGATGCACATAAAATGTGCTGAACGAGGATCTTCAGTGGTCCTTAACATTTTGGGGGGCCACCAAACCCTTTGAGAATCAAACGAAAGTTATAAATCTTTCCTCATGAATACCCATACTCATATAAACTGCATGATATTTTAGGGGTTTCAGGAGTCTCTCGAAGCCTATTCCATGGCATCTTTCCCAGATACACTACTTTTTTTCTACTTCAGTTTCAAATAATAAATTGATTATCATTCATGATTTTAGTATGTTTCTTAGTATAAATGAAAATTTGGTGAATTCATGAGAATTAGGTCACCTGTACGAGAAAAATTAGATATTTTAAGCAAACTTTTAATGATGTTTTTATGTTCTTATAATTCTGTGTTTTACAATATACTTTTTACTCAGAATATTGTGTTGTCTATAAATATTTACTGACATAGAATATAAACTCATATTTTATATTTTTATTAGTAGTTATATTGTATTTCTAAATAGATTACATGCTTCTCAAAGTGGTGAACCACACATTTTACTTCTGTATATCTTCCTTAGAGCTGGGCATGTACACCAATAATACCATTAACCAGCTGCATACTACTTGCTGGGTTCTTAATATGCACGGCTTTATTTATTCATCACAACCACCATTTTACAGACCCGTGATGTTATATAAGCTCAGAGAGCTAGTAAATTGTGGAATGAGGACCCCCTATGGATATGTGAAAATAAAATACAATCCTTTTCCTCCTGTAATGGAATGTGTATTAGAATTTTCTGGAAACCTTTATAATGATCCATCAGCAGGTTTTGGGGCTCTGGTAAATCTGGAGGTAAAGCCTAGAATTGTGTATTCTCAAGTGGTCAGTTGGCATCAGTCTCACTTCTTAGGAATCACTAGTCTGTTGGTTGGTTGAGTGAGAGAGGGTTTGTCTACACACCAGTGCTTCTCAGAGAATAGTCCTATAGACCATCCGTATCATAATGATCTAAATCACTGTTAAACAGGCTAACGGAAAATGTGCTAATGTACTTTTTTTTTTTTTTTTTTGGTAAGAGAATGGCTTTAGGAGCCCTTGGTTATTTTTACTTTCACCTATTTAGGAACAGATAGCTAGGACAGATGGTAACCTAGGAGATCTAAATGCTCAAGCCACCAAGGAGCGGTGTTCCTACTCTGGCGGTAATGTTGCCCTGCGATGACAGCCACTGGAATCACGACATTGCTAGGCTGATTCTTGGCATCTAAGAACTCTGAGATCAGGAGCTGCCCACATGTTCAAAGAGCTTTTGGTCTTTTTCACAGTGGATCTAAAGAAGTGACTTTGTAGATCAGGCTTGTTTTCCCGAACCATTTGTAGTAAATAAAGAGCGGAGGGGACTGACATTTTTTAAAAAGTGTTTCCATTTACCTTCAAGCCAGCTTAGGTTTTGACTGTTGTGTTGGACTCTAGGGGCCGTCTCCATGAAAGACAGCAAAATAATGATCAGTGAGCAGCAGCGGAGCAGAGAGAAAGCTGTGTTCTCTCTTTTATCATTAGATTATGTAAGACATCAAGGACTGCAGGTATCTGAACATTAAGTCCAAAAAAATCAGAAATGTACACCATACATATTCTTGACAAAAAATGACTGGCAGTTCAGAAATCCATTTGATATCAGAACAAACTGGTAAAATAAGAATAGAGATGGAAAGAGAAAATTTGGTTCAAATGAATTGGCTACACTCAATGTTTCAGTGAAAAATTCACTTGATTAAGCCATAGCACCAAATTAACACACTTGTTTAGGATATCTTACTCCTGATAAAATACTCTTTTTCCAATTGGCTACTATTTTTAAGTTCGATCTGATTTTAGTTGCACAGAGTTCTACTGCTGGCATCTTCTTCCTCCTCATCTCCTACCGCCTCTCACTCACGGTTTCCTCACGTGTTTGTTTTGCCTTCAGAAATCCCTGACTCTTGCTGCCTCAGATAAATTCTTTAAGGAATGGCTAAGAAAAAGCATAGACACATTTGGCATTTTTCTTCTCATCTCAAAAGGAGGACCTTGGTTCCTTGACATGAAAGTAAGGTACAGTCATGTCATGCCTTATAAAAGCACGGATATCTATCTTTTTCTCTGCTGTATGCTATCATTATATCTCCCTCTTTCCTCCTTCCTCTATGGCCCTGCATATAATAAATAAGTGCAAGAGTATAATACAATTTTTTTTAATATGAATTTCATCAACTATCAGAAACTGGAAGTCTGTGGAGCATACTTTTCTTTGAATAAGTGGAAGGAGTATCAACGGTTTGCTGAAAAGGCTTGAAAACTATGTATCTTGGGAAAGGTATATACTTTGACTGGTTTACAAGGACCTGCCATTTCCACGTTTATGTTAGACCAGTGAACTCTGATTATATAATCACTATTTACTGTAATTTTTGTATCTAAGTTTGTTAAGCTTAATTAGTTTTAAAACCATGCAGGATTCCAGAGACATTTTCTGAAACTCTTAGTTCCTCTTGACATCCCTTTGGTAGTGGCTAAATTATGTTTTGTGTTCCCTGACCCACTTAATATCTTACGCACACTAAACTTTCAATAACTACATGGCCAAGAGAAGAACAGATGAAATAAACGAATACAACAATACTATTCTATATTCTTAAAAAAAGCATAAAATTAATATAAATTGTTATTGCTATACTTCCATAAAAACAGAAATAGCATAGCTAAGTAATTTTCTTGACAAATGTTAAGTGTCCTTCTTGAGATCAAATAAATATTCAACTGAATATGAAGATAATGATAATATTAAGGATAGTGTCTGTCCCACTGCTATATGCTTTATATGGCATGACTCCTTTCACTCTTCTGTCTCTATGAGGTAGTTACAATTACGACCTCTACCTAAGAGATAAGAAAACTGATGCCCTGGCTGGTGTAGCTCAGTGGATTGAGCGTAGGCTGCAAACCAACGGGTCGCCGGTTCGATTCCCAGTCAGGACACATGCCTGGGTTGCAGGCTAGGTCCCCAGTGGGGGCTGTGTGAGAGGCAACCACACATTGATGTTTCTCTCCCTCTCTTCTCCCTTCCTTCCCTTCTGTCTAAAAAAAAAAGAAAGAAAACTGAGTCCTGGAGAAGTCACACAGATTGTACCGGAAGAACGCAATTTCAAATACGGGTAGTTTGATGCCAGAGCCTGTAGTGTCCTAAATGTTGTTCAGTACAAGGAAAAAACAAGACAGACCAAAATTTCTACTGTTAACTAATTAGAGGGATATTTGGATAAATAGGACTTGAAAAAAAAGACTATGTCTACTCTTGGAATATTTATTATGATGTTATAAATTTAAATCACACTGATTTTTAGTCTCTGTCTTCCCAAACAAATGATCTTGGCTTTTTTGTATCACAGTGATATATCAGTGAATATTCATTTAAAGATATTCTGAGCTAATGCTTGGTGTTAGAATGAATAATCTAACAATTTAAGGAATCAATTGTTCGGAATATTTTATCCTTTACAAAACTCTATATAAAGTTGGCTTCACATAAAAACACATTTAGACAGATCACACATGCGCAAAAACACACACCCAAACTGACTCTGCTGAAATTACAAAATTGGAATGTCTTAGCATTAAATCTTTCCAAGTCTCTGCTTCAGAACTTTTAAAGAGTCTGGAATTTTTAGGACTCCATATTCATGGGGCAGAGGGGTTTGTGTGTTTATATGAGTGAATGAATCGTGTACGTGTGTGGGAAGTGGACTCTGTGCGGCATTTACTGCACTGCTAATGTGCCTATTTACTAGTTTGTATCGTGACTTTTCTGCATCCTTCTCACCATTGAATTCCTGGTATCTCGTACGGTGTATCATTGCAAGTTTTCAATACATGCTTATTGAATGAATCACTGAGAGAATGACAGGATGGGTGGTGGGAGTTAATGAGAGCAGTCATTGTTCCAGACATTAACACACGAGAGAGAGAACCAGTCGTGTGTCCCTATGAACTCTCACCTAACTTTGTGCGACTTGGCACATGGCTTCTCTAAGGAAGGAGAAGGCCCCTGAAGCACTAAAGTTCACCTTTTTCCTGTTATTTGTGTCTACACAAAGGAAACATCAGTAACCCTTAGTGGCTTCAATGGCATTGAAATTCAATTGTGAGAAGATATTTGCCAGGCTGTTACTCTAATTTTAACATATTTGGGTGCAGTGTTGGGGAACCAATATAATTTAAACATGGCAATAACTTAGTTTATTGTTACCTCAAACCACTAAAAATATAAAGGGTCTGATAAAAAGGTGACAGCATTATCATATAGTGTGATGGTGAGATTGCAGGTCACCTGGGATTAATTATGTAAATTAATCCAGGGTTTTTGTTGTTTCTTTTTTTCTCTACAGAAACGAAAGGCAGAATTTTTTTTAACACAGAAACTATCCTTTCTTCACCGCCTTTGGCAAATAATTGCATTATTATTCATTCTGAGAGGAGTAACTAGTTAATTACAGCATGTCACAAGTATTTTGTGTGAGTTAAGGATTTGTTAGGCTAAGGACTGCATGGATGCCTTTAGGGTTGGTTTTTTTTTTTTTTTTGGCATTTTCTTTTCTTTTTTTTATTTCAACCTATCTCTGTCTTTTGACATTTTGGCACTGCGATTGCACAGATTCCTTTTTTTTTTCCTAGGCTATGAAGAAAAAGAATAGCCTTACTTGAAAATAACAGTTTTACGAATCTCTGTGTGGAAATACATCCCTCTGAAATCCTTCAAAGAAAATTAACATTGACTGAAAACCTTAGCTTCCTAAATTATAAGAAAGAAATGAAACATTTAATAATTTTAAAAGACCACTTGATGGAGTGAAAAACCTAAATTATAGGAAGTAAAAGGTGGTGTCTAAGACAAACTCACATTTATTTATAATTATCTCACGAATATTTTTCGGGGACGCTTGATATAATTTAGTTCCCTGCCTCTCTTAAAACGGCTCTTTTAAGGATGTTCTGCAGTGAGTGAAGTAAGCCTTTCCCGTGTTTTTAGGAGGGCCTCATCATCTGCCAGAGGGTGAGCATGCTAACGCTGCCAGGTAGCGAACTACTTAGTCCTGTGTCTGGTTTGTGGCTGTCCTCTAATTTCAGTCGATTTTGTTTTGTCCACTAAACATGCCTGTCACTCATTCCTCTCCCAAGGTCCTCGACTGGGTGTGCATTCTGAATTCTGACCGTGCAACGTTTCTAATCAGTGTTAAAGCACCTGGTGGCACTGCGGGGAGGCTGGCTTTCTGGCTTGTTTGCGACCTTGACTAGTTCGTTTCCCCTGAGCCCGTCTCCTGGGTAGGAGGAAGGCCCTTCTGGCCCGGCCGGAAGTGAGACCAGAGCTGCTGTCTGTGCTCCACAGGGGCTGTAAGGGTCTGAGCCACGTTATATTAGTAACACTAAAAACGGTGTGCACCTTTCACTCAAGACCCGTGTGAAAATTTAAGCCCGTTTACTTACTAACTCTCACATTTCTCCTTTTCATGGAATTTTGTTATAAGTATTTTAAATGTAAAGTAACTACGATTCAAGAATAACTGAGTTGTGAGGGAAAAAAATGAGATGTGGAAATCCACTGAAATCTTAAGACATCTTTACAAAGTGTGTAAGAGCATTGACTGAGAGGTAAGACTAGTAAGTTTACCATATTTTAACTCAGGTGACATATGTGAATTTGGGTATATATACATATGTGTGTGTGTGTGTAAATATATATATATTTACACACACACACACACATCTTTAAGAAGGGCAGCCCTTTTAGTTTTGAAACCTAGAAGGAATAATACTCTCCTGCACACACATTACCCAGGACTGCATGAGGCTTTTCAAGGGGGATCGGGTTTATATTATACCTGGAAAAAGCTTAGTTGTCATTAATGTCTATTTCTTCATAAGAAGGTAAAGCGAAAAGTTGGCCATTAAATAGGAAGTTCTCAGGTATACTGAGGAAAAGCCTAAGACAACAAAGAGCTACTCGGCGGTGTCTCTGTGAAGGGAAAGGGGGTTGAGAAAGCCTTCCCCTGGGCAGTACTAGAACTTTCAAAGACAATCACATACTGAACAGGGAGAACAATTCCAGGGCAAGAGACTGATGGTCATATATTGAAATAAAGTCTAAGATAACAAGAAAGGTAGATGGGAAATGTGACTAGAGCTTAGAATTTGGTATCAGACCTCTGTTTAGTTGAGGCTTGATCATATGCTAGCTGGAATGCCTTGGATTAGTTACTTAACTTCCCCAAGCCTGTGAAAAAGGAGATACTAGCTCAGGATTGTATGGACTAGATGAAATAATGTGCCTAAATGGCTTAGCAAATTTTCTGAGAAGTTGTAATTACCCACTAAACATTGATCATTAATAACTTTTGGCTTACTGGTTTCCAGTCCTGGATGCAGATCCAAGCCTCTGTGGAACGTTTCCACCTTGGGCCCCACCCAGAGACTCTCACTCGGGAGCCCTGGTGGGCGGCCCAGGGGACTGCAGGTGTCAAAAATGCTATGGGTGATTCTGGTGTGCAGCTGTGGTGAGCTGAAATTGTAGTCAACACTTTCTCACCCTCTGAGACTCAGAGAGTTTCCAAACCTATTGTGTGTCAGATTTATCATGAGAGATTTCGATGCAATAGGTCTGGAGTAGGACTGAGAAACCAACATTTTAAGCAAGTTCCATGGCTATTTCTCAGGTAGATAGCTTGCACAATCTATCAAGAAATCTCAGCTGTTTTGGCTCAAGCCACACCCTTTTCCTCTCTCCTTCATTCCATTTTAAGGAGTTTAATGTTCTCGTTTAACGTACATGCTCAGTGACATGCATTGAAATGCTTTCCTCCACAGGCTACAGGTGGTATCTCTGTGGTGACAGGGACGGGTGATTAAATGCACTGATTCAAAAACATCACTGGTAGAGCAGTCGGCTGAACTGATTCAAGATAGAGTGGTGAGAAAGGAGCTGGAGCTGTGGAGGGGCTCCTCTGGGCCAGGCACTCAGCTCCTCTGCAAGACTCTCAGGTTTATGCTCACGAGATAGGGAGAAAAAGGTGGGCAGGACTTAAAAAGAATCCTGGTGAATGAAACGAATAACATGGGGATATGTGTACAGGCAGACAGCACACTGGGTGCTGGCGGACCGCAAATAGATCAGTCTGATTGAAATCAGCTCTTCTCATCGAAAGTGGAGGAATACAACATTTTAGACAAATTATAAAGGGCCTCAACTCCAGTCCAAGGAGTGGCCTTTATCTTTGAGGCATTGGGGAGTCCTGAAAGCTTTTCGAGCACTGGGTGATGAGAAGGTCAACATGATGAAAGGGCTGCTTTAGGAAGATTAAGCTTGCAGTGGAGTGCGGGCAGAGGGGCTAGTCACCAGGCTATTGCTGTCACCTAGGGGGACTAGCAAGTAAAGCCCAGGAGGGAGGCATTCATGCTAAGGGAAGGAAGAATGAATAGGGCTTAGTGACTTGATACTTAAGGCATATTAAAGCCAACTACTAAGGAAAAAATGTCACCATCATGCACTTCCTGCTCTACCCTTTCCTGCTCTTTTCCTGATCTGCGTTGTGTTCCAAATCTGAACGTGATGAGAAGAGCAGGCGGGCCCGGTGAGGCAGCTGTATGTGGGACTCAGGAAGGCATGCTCTCCTCTCCTGCCTGAAAGAATTTTCTTTCTTTGAGATGGAGGCAAATGGGGCTCTATCCTGATATCATGTCAGCACTCTTAACTGCAGTTTAAAGAGAACTATTCCTTGTATTGATGCATACCCTGCCTGCTTCCAGGATTGATTTAAGGCTATTGTGGCAGCAGATACTTTTAATGACCACTGCCTTACAGAGCAAACAAGGCTCCCTCCAAGGCAGCCCCTCTTCAGTATATGTGATACAGTTGAAGCAAGTTTTTTTGACTTGTGATCCATTTTCATGTATCGTGGTTGCATTTTTTTCAGGATTATTTTTTTCCTTTTTGAAGCAGCTGCATTTACATCTTAAAATAATCAAAGTAAACAATTCTTCATCTTCATATACATTTTTAAAAGTATCTTGAAGCAAAAATCCCTCATTAGCATCATGTGTATGCTCTTGCTCATTAAGCTGGAAAGTGTTTTCAATAACCAAGGGTGACTATGTGATTACTAAGAAGTGTGGTCGCTTTGACTAGATGGGTCTTAATACACAACAAAGTCAGAAAGCATGAAAAACAATGCGATGAAATTTTAGGGGGGAAATTGCATTTGAATAATGTGGTCCACGAAATTCTCACTCCTTCCTCCTCTCACAGTCTCATGCAGCGTTTCGGCGCTTTCCTTTGGGCCCCTCTGTAGGATTGCCACGCCCACTTCAGCCAGCGGGCCACCTTCCTGTTCATCTTTTACAAATTGGCCTTCTGGTATGCTGTCACTTGACAAAGGACTTGTAGGAGGAAATATGTATAAACATCATTGCCGTCTAGATTTCCCACAAAGCTGCAATGTAATATTACACCCTTGGAAAAATTGCTCGTTTGAAAATGAGATTGTCCATTACATTGTTCAGGTAGCTTTGATTTGCTTGTTTAATTTTTATTTTTCTATAAAGATATTTATGATCATTCTTTTCAGAGGAAAAAAGTGGTCTCACTTGATCTGGCATATCTCCTTTTTTTAGAGACTGTCAGCTTAAGACCTAATATGTTTTCCTTTATTCCTTGGCTCTCAGAGAGCTTGGAGATAAGCAGTGGGTGTGAGTGTGTGTGAGTGTGTGTGTGTGTCCATGTGTGAGTGGTGAGTGAATGATGGGTGTGGAGCATGAGAACAACAAAATATCTGCCCCACAAGTTTTAATCAATTTTATTGCTCTTATACAAAGGTAGAAAAATAAGATAACATTTGTATACTTGTAACATTTCCTTATGAAATTAATTCTCAGTGTTTTTGTGACATGCTTTTTCCACACTGATATTAACAAAAGTTTATGTTGTAACTGGGCATAAAAATAAAGCCCTGAAGTTGCACCAAATAGCCTCCCTTTAGGATTATATAATCCTTTATGTCGTGCTTACTAATTTTAGGGTCAATTTAATTTAAATTTGCATTTAAAATAATATTTAATATATTGTAATATGTAATTACAAATTTTATTATTGGGATAACGTTTCTTAAGAAATGTAACAAAAGCAAATACGATGAAATGTTTGTATTTGTTAAAGCTGGGTGGTAGATGCACAAGTGTTATATTATCTTTGATAGTTTCAAAATATAATTAAAAATAAAAGTATTTGATTTGACAATTTGCTTTAAATGATTATATTACCAAGCTTGGCAAATATATTTTGCATTGATCTAGATCTGGATAATTCATTTTTAAATTAATTAAACCAAATTTGAAAAAATAACATGCACACAGAGAAATTCCAGTGGAATAAAATGTTTCTTTATAAATAACTATTTAAGATTGAACCAGTGCCTGTAGAAAAATGACTTTCAAGCAGAGTTTATTATATGAGAGGAATATTCTCTTTCTCTCTCTCCTCCTCTTACTTGTTCACCCACTGAAATGCTAAACTTGCAAACACATGGTGGCATTTAGTTTACTGGCCCAAAGCAACACTGACTTCCTGCAGCATTGCTGGTGTGTTCTGATTGCTCTGAAATCCAGCTACACGGCAGTGCTGTTGGCCAGAAATAGTCGGGAGCTATTCCAAAACCCGTGGGACAAAGGCATTCACGTAGAAATGTTTGAACATTTTGCCTTGAAATGAGGCTGCTTCAGAGCATTCTTAAGCTTTTTTTAACAGGGGAAAATATTAAGGTAAGAAGGGAAAGGATGTGTGACTGCCTCCCTGCTGTGAGCCCCTGTAAGGTCCTCTCGGAGGGCTGCAGCCATGACTGGCAGATGCGCCCCCCCTTTTTTCCCCACCCCTAAGCACATGCATTTTCATTTATCATGAATTCCATTTAATTAATTTAATTCCATAAGCACTAACTGCCTATTTGGAGCCGGGTATTTGGGCTAAACATTAGAGACAAGATGGCCCATGTGATCCCAGCTGGCAACAGAGATCACAATGAAATGAGAAAAACAAGTATCCACAAAGCAGCATCGTCAGAGATGGGTTCTGCTGGTAGGAGAGTGTGTTTTGAGGAGGAATAATGGCTTCTACCTGCAAAATCAAGAAAGGATTCACAAAGGATGTGATGTGTGAACTAGCATTTAAGGAGAAGTAGAATTCTAGCAGGTGGTTTCTGTGGTGACTTGTACCAAGAGATTTCTGAATCCTTTACTCCACTGAAGAGAGCTCCCTAGGCAATATCATTTCTTATTCTCTTTCCCCCATTGACTTCTCTCCTGTGTGTTCATTTAAAAAATACGCAAGAACTCAAAACTTCTGTCTAGCGTTGCATGTTAGAAATGACATTGTGTGTGTCCTGTTTGGGACACAGAGCCGTAGAGGCTCCTGGAAGTCAGTATGCCATTGAAAGAACCCTGTGCCAGGAGATAGGACTCACTCGGGGCTGGTGCGGGAGCTCTCCCTCTCTGGCTGCTAGACTTCCGGAAGGACAGGCTGCTCCAATAAGATGTCTAGAGTGGTCGGCTCTAAATTTCTGACATTTTGTTTCCTAAAACTTACGTTACTAATTATTTCTATTTATCCAGCACATCGTTGTCTTCCTACCATCCTTATAGTTTTTGTTGCACTTTCTTTGCCAAAGCCCCTCCACTAAATGAGTTTGGCAAGCTCCCCTGCCCTCTGTGACCCTGGGCACAGTGCTTTGCACACAGTAGGCATCTTACATATAATAGTTGAATGAATGAATGGATGAATGAGAATTGTGCTAGATTTTTCAACATTCCCTTAGTGTCCTTCTAATCACTGAATTACTCATTGACTCCCAATGATTCGGAGTTCCGATTATGCTCTTTGTCATCTGAGAATGCTTCCTTCCTGGGGCTGATGCTCTCTCTACTTCTACTAGGTTGCTTGCTGTTTTATCATCTGTTGCCCTACTCACGTGTTTTTCATTCTGTCCTGTGTCATCTGTCTCTGGAGTTTAGTGGGAAGAACATGGACCTGTAGATCTTGTAATGAGGGCCTCAGCCCATTATCTATACCTAATAAATGCTTATTTGAATGAATGATAGACCAGAGTTACAACCCTAATTTTGCAAGTTACTTGATGCAACTATAAAATGTAGAAAGTAACTCTTACCTCAAAAAGGTTATTTGAGGGTATAAGTAAAGAACAAATGGAAACAACTTCAGGTAATATTTGATGAGCAGGTTCTCTTGTTTCCCTTGCTCATGGAGTTTATTCTTCATCTTGTATTAAATTGGTCTTGTCCATTCCAGGTTGGGCATAACTATATGACTTTTCCACCTTCACCTAGTTGATGAACTGCAAATAAGCTCTGACTCAATGTAGATAAAAGGACTATGTGTTATATATATTTATCTAAAATCTATAAATTGAGTTTTTTCTTCCATGTTTGGAAGTACAAGAAGCCTAATGTCTCTCATTTTTTTTTGGATAAGAAAGAAAGAAACTGTTAACATAACATCTTCAGTGTATTCTATTTTAAAGATGAGATATTTGGCATTGTCATGTAAATTTTACTACATTTTATTCTGTATAACTTTCAAAATATAGAAGTCATTGTTATTTATCTGGTTTTCCAGAAACATTACAAATTCTTACAAAATCTTACAAAATCTGAGAATATCATTGTACTGAAAAATGTTAAAAATGAGTTTGTTTCACTCCTACATTTTTCCTAGCCCTTGTTTTCTTTGTCCTTCACTTCTTCATGTTTCTTTCTTTTTTTACTACCTTCTAGCTCTCCAAATATTTAAGTCAATATACAATCTAAGTATGTAGAAAAAAATTTCTTGCTGTTTATGGAGCTCACCTCCTGGTGTAGAAGCTTACCATTTAGAAAACAGAAAGAATCAAAATTCTTGATAATAATGTAGAAAAAATTAATATATTGCCTATAAAGATGATATAAATGTATTTATAGCAGAGACAGTATAAATGAAATGAGAGATAAACCTACTTATACTTTCGAACACAGCAGAAACAAATGGAATTTATAGATTTTAGATAAATGTCCATAGCATATGCATAAAGTCACTTTGGATTCTTTTTGTTCTCCTTTAATTTTTCACACTACAGTTATTCGTTAATGGTGCTATTCTTTTTATTTTAATTAAAATGTCTACATTGCTGTTCTTAAGCATGGCTGTGCAGAACGGCCCTGCTCTTGGCCCTCATCTCAGGGGCTTTTCCAGCTGTGCGGTCAGACGCGGCTGCTTCTTCTGGTCGCAGCAAGTGACCGGCACAGGCACACAGTGTGTTTTTTAAAAGAGTGTTCTGGATTACTTGTAAAAGAAAAAAACATTTTAATAAAACCAATAAGCTACTGGCCATAACAAACCCTAGATTTAGCCTAAATTATTACCTGAAACTTGGCAATATTTTTATTATTTTACCTTTCTTATGACTCTATATTACATATAGTGCATATTAGAAATTTGATTTATCCTCACCAATACTAATCATCAATTTCATAAATTGTCAGTCTTCTATCTTAAGCAAACTAAATGATACATTCTATGAATTCAAAACAATATATCTTATCATATATTATTTTTTCAAAATAATTACCTTTAAGTGCCACACTATCAAAGGGCACATAAAAAATAAGTAAATTCTGTTTAAATAAATCAGCCTATAGATCACAGGTGGCAAACACAAGGCCTGTGGGCTAAACCCAGCCCTCCACCTTGTTTTACCTGGCCCAGCACCTTGTTTCTACCTGGCAGCGCCGAGCTCTCACTTAACTGTTAAGGAGTAGTTACATTTATACAGCCCTAAAATTACATTCGGCCCTTTGAAGACAGCCATGAGGCTGATGTGGCCCCTGGTGAGAATGAGTTTGACACCCCTGCTATAGTTGATTACAATTTAAAAATCACTGGGTAAAAACTTTCATTTGTGCCTCTGAATAGCAGGTACTCCATGCCTTTCTGATTCATACGTGCTCTTCCAAGGTTTGACAGTTCTTGGGCAGGCAGACTTGCAGCTTGCTGAGATCTCTGTCATACACATATCCAGACACCAATGGGACCGACGCCAAAATCCACCTAGGACGCTTTCATTGCTTATCCAGATGTTGTATCAGTCAGGGCCCCTTGAGCAGGCACTGGAATTTAAGCTTGTATTTTCCCTGAGAAAATGCTATTCCTAAATACCTGGTTGGTCTGTTCTATGATTTGGGATTTTTCTAATATGAAAAATTACTTTTTAAATGTAAAGTTCTCATAAAAAGTAACATAATATAATTAGGAATATAGGGTGGGGCAAATGTAGGGTTACAGTCGTTTGTATGGAAAATAATACGATTAAATAATACCACAAGATTCAATGCTGTGTTTTGCATACTCACACCTGTAAGCCTTCTTTCGCCACGCCCCCGTATATTTTTATCTAGAAAGAATCGGGATGACTTTAGGCTTCTACTCATGCTCACAGATCGGAGAGTGTTTTGGATCACAAGAGACTGAAAATATTGTACTCAGGAAAAAATTGGAATGGTAAGAGTAGAAAAATTTGTAAAGGTGTATACAATTAAAAAATTCTCTTCTCTACATAAATGAAAGAGGCTAATTCAGAATTAGGACACTAAAATGCTAAGAATAAAAAATCACCTAAAGATAAACATACATATATATATATATATTTTTTTTTTTCTCTATAAATCACTAGGGAAATGAAAGAGCCTCTGAATTGTTTTCCCTGTCCCGATTCTTCCTCCCTAGGGTCAGTTCACAGCACAGCTAGAGTGATGATTTTAAAATGCAAACAAAACAAAATCATTTCCATGCTCAAAACCCAGCAATCTATAGTTTTTACAATGGTTTGTGAGGACCTTCATGATCTGGCCTATGGTGACCTCTCTCCAATTCCATTTCTTTATCAATTTTTTCCACTCTTTCCATACCCCAAATTACTGAGCTTTTTTAACTGCTCTCTGGATACACCCTATATTCCTCTGCCACCAGGATTTTTCACTTGCTATTTCCTCTTCCTGGAATGTTCTCACAGCAGATATTTGCATGACTCAAAGTTGGCCTTTTCAGAGAAACTTTCCCTGACTACCCTGTCAAAATTAACACATGTCCATGTCTGAATCCTGACATTGCATTACATATTTGATTTTTAATTTTTAAAATATTTTTTATTGATTTTAAAGAGGAGGGGAGAGAGAGAGAGAAATATTGATTTGGTGTTCCACTTATTTATGCATTTACTGGTTGATTCTTGTATGTTACCTGACCTAGGATCAAATTTGCAACTTTGGTGTATGGGAATGACATTCTAACCAACTGAGCTACCTGGTCATGGACATATTTGATTTTTTTTTTGGTATTAAAAGATTTTATTTATTTATTTTTAGAGAGGGGGAAGGGAGGAGGGAAGAGAGTGAAAGAAACATCAATGTGTGGTTGTCTCTCACAGGTCCCCTACTGGGGACCTGGCCCACAACCCAGGCCTGTGCCCTGACTGGGAATCAAACCAGTGACCCTTTGGTTCATAGGCAGGCACTCAATCTACTGAGCCACACCAGCCAGGGCTGATTTTTAAATTGCCTGTTTTCTCTACTTTTAGATGCCATATTATATTATTCTCAAGATCCAATATTCTGCTAAGTGAAATAAGTCAGATAAAAAACAGTAAGAACCATATAATTTCACTTATATGTGAGATATAAAACTGAAAACAACAAATGAACAAACGAGAAAGACAAACAGAAAAACCTCATAGTTTGGTGGTTACCAGAGGGAAGAGGATGGTAAGATAGTAAAAGAGTAGAGCGTGTCAGTTATGGTGATAGAAGAAGATTTGACTTTTGGTGTTGGTACACAATGCAATATACAGATGATGGATGAGGTAGAGACCCCCCCAAAACTGGAATTATCTTTTGGAGAGTGGGTCCCTAATAGTATAGGCTTCCGTCACTGAGTGAGTGTTTTGGGAACCCATCTATATCAGTGTAGCAGTTGGTAGTGTTGTGAGAGGTTGCATTCAGCTTCAGGGAATTTTTTTTTGAAGACTCAATGCATTTGCCCATTTCATGAGGGGTGATTTATAAGCATACCCGCCTACACTTCGCTGAGTGCTCAGCAGTTTTTGATCAAAAATGGTTTGACCCCCATGCTCTACCTTCCCTGTCCACCAGTTTTGTTTTTTTTATTTTAAAGATTTTATTTATTTTTATTTTGTTTTTTAAAGGTTTTATTTATTTATTTTGAGAGAGACGGGAAGGAGAAAGAGAGGGAGAGAAACAGCAACGTATGGTTGCCTCTCACATGGCCCTCACTGGGGACCTGGCCTGCAACCCAGGCATGTGCCCTGACTGGGAATTGAAGCGGGACCCTTTGGTTCCCAGCCCGCGCTCAATCCACTAAGCTACACCAGCCAGGGCCCTGTCCACCTGTTTTCACCCTGACTTTTTTTTTGTTTTTTATGAAGAAGAAAAAAGTCCACAAGAGGAAACATTTTGCTGATGTGGAAGAAGTGAAACAACAACAACAAAACAACAGACACCCTAAAAGGCATCAAAATAGACAAATTCAAAACCTGTTTTGAGAGAAAAAATATCAATAGGTATATTGCATCAGATGGAGAGTGCTTTGAAGGTGACCGAAGTTTAAACATGTAAGAATAAATATACAATTTTTTAATAAATAAATTCTGGTTATTTTGGGGCCTCTTTGTGTCATCGAATTGTACACTTGAAACTTATATAATTTTATTAACCACTGTTACCGCAATAAATTTAATTAATAATAAAAAACCAAACATATTAAATAATTTTACTTTTTTTCATTGTGATGTTCAGACTCCCCATCAGTCAGAATCTTCTTATTTAGAGCTAAAACTCAATCAGCCTTGTTTCTTTCAATGATTACTACATTTGTGCCAACCTTTGTTATTGCTATCCTTAAGATCACTTATCCTTCAAAGTATGAGTCGGTGTTTACTGCAGAGGTAGAAAATGAGTGAAGGTTATTGTCTGCTGTAAGCCTTTGCCAATCAAGCAGTTTCTTCATCTTTAGGCAATTTAGTAAGTGTCTAATTTAGAAATTTGATCATTTAATCATCTGACTTCCAATTATACTTCTATCAACAGATCTATTTCATTGTAAAGTTGGAGCAGCAGCTACTGAAAACTAAATAAACTTGGGCCTGTAACTGGCTGAAAGTGCTTCCTTTAAGTTTCAAAATTTAAAAACAAGGGGAAAATGTATATTAATTTATTGCTTATATTACATGAAATTATTACTAAATCATGAATTAAAATTAGCAGGCATGTTAAATATTACATAAATATTTTGGAGTGAAAGATTTTGAATTTTTGGATTGGAAACTACTAGGCACAGGATATTTTATGCAGTAAACATGGTTAATAATGCAAGCAAATTCAGAGATGATAATACCTCCTTCTGCTTAACAAGATTTCTTAGGCAAAGATGGTCTTTTTTCTTTCTGATACATATGCTATGCCTGGGCAGATAGCATGCTGGTAAGGTGGTGGTTAGTTCATGTTAGGGATTGGAGTACATGTTTCTATATAAAGCTTTATCTACAAAAATGATTTATAGAAATAAAATCTAAAAATTATAGCTGTGAGATTTCCAGTCAAGATGGCAGCGTAGGCAGACATGGCTTGCTTTGTTGCACAACCACATCAAAATTACAGCTAAAATATAGAACAATCATCACTAAGATCATCAGAAATCAAGTTGAATGGAAGTCTGACTACTATGGAATTAAAGAAACCACCTCCATCCAGATTGGTAAAAAGGGTGGAGACACAGAACGGGCTGATCCCATACCCACATGTAGTGGATAAAAATTTGGGAGGGATATCTCGGGATTGAGGAGCACCAACCCCACACCAGGCTCCCAGCCCAGGCTTCCAAGAACAGGAAGATAAATCCCCACAACCTCTGGATGCTAAAACCAGCATGGATTGAGTCCTTGGAAGAAACTTCTGGAGTCTCAAGCAGTTCCTCTTAAAGAACCCACACATAGACTCACTTACTTAGACTCACACCCTTTCAGCTCCAACAGCTTGAAAGGTACCAGTGGTATACAGGGATAAACTGAAGCATCTGGCATCAAGGTGAGAAGAGGCCATTGTTGCTTTTCCAAACCTTCCTCCCACAGAGCTGGCAAGCTGGTGCCATATCTGAGACCCCATCAATCTGGCTAACACTATTTGACCCACCTTGGAGATCCTCAGAGACTCTGCCCCACCTAACTTTCAGGCCCACCCAAGCTGCTTTTCCATATGAATGGCTGGTCTTGGCTCATATTTCACAACTTCCTAAATCCTCTCAAACAATCAACAACTGGCGTCAGTGAGCCCCAGGGACAACTCCAAGAGGTCCAACATTCACATCATAGGGGTGCCAGGAGGAGAAGAGAAAGAACAAGAAATTGGAAATCTATTTGAAAAAATACTGAAAGGAAAATTCTTTAATTTGTTGAAGGAAAGAGACATACAAGTCCAGGAAGCATGGATAGTTACAAACAAGATGGATGAAAAGAGGTCCACTCCAAGACACATCATAATTAAAATGTTGAAGGTTAAACATAAAGAGAGAATTTTAAAAGCAGCAAGAGAGAAGGAGTTAGTTACCTACATGGGAGTTCCCATAAGACTGTCAGCTGATTTCTCAAAAGAAACTTTGCAGGCTAGAATGGACTGGCAAGAAATATTCAAAGTCATGAAAAGCAGGGACCTATAGCCAAGATTGCTCTACCCAGCGAAGTTATCATTTCCAATCAAAGGGTAGATAAAGAGCTTCTCAGACCAGAAAAACTAAAGGAGTTCATCATCAACAAACCATTATTATATGAAATGTTAAAGGGACTTATTTAAGAAAAAGAAGATCAGAACTATGAACAATAAAATGGCAATAAATACAAATCTATCAACAATTATATCCAAAAAACAAACTAAGCAAACAAGAAGAGAAGGGACAAAATCATGGATACAGAGAGCATTTTGATGGTTGCCAGATGGGGTGGGGAGAGAATGGGTGAACAGGTGAGGGGATTAAGAAGTAGAAATATGTAGTTACAGAACAGTCCTGGGGATGTAAAGTACAGTAGAGGAAATGGAGCAGCCGAAGAACTTACATGCATGGCCCAGGGACACGAACAATGGTGGGGGGATGCTGGGTGGAGGGGGTGCAAAGGAGAAAAATTAGGACAACCATAACAGCATAATCAATAAAATATAATTAAAAATAAATGTAATGTAAGCTGAGAGTTCCCATCAGTGATAAAAACAAAAAGTGCACATTGAGATGCACCCCAAAGAATACACCCTGCAATGACCTAGAGAAGTTTAGCGTGCTTAGCACCCGTATTCTCACAAACGCAACGTACCAACTCTTAGCAAAAGCCCCACACTGTATTGTTTTTATAAAAATAGCTGATTAAGCTAATGAAATAAAATAAATAAAATAAAAAATACAGCTCTGATTTGTCATTGGGATATTTTGTTGACAGAGGGAAGATGAAAGTGGTTGACTGGCATTCTGGAGGCTGTTACAAAACCCTCTTTCCCAGGCTGGTCAGGCCTAAAGTGGCTAAAGGGTTTTAGATCCTAATTTCGAACTTGTTCTATTGGGCTACATGTTCTGCATTATGTGCGTCCCTTTGAAAGAATTTACGATTAAAAATTGAAGTTGTGGCTTACTCGCACAATTTATAGTCTATTACTTTTACAGGCTAAAAGATGATTATCGTTTGATAATGTTTTTAAATAGCAGAAAGCACAAGCCTAATTAATACACTGTGAAGGGATGTTATTTAAACAAACTACACTAAATAAAAGGGGTACTATATTTTTAAAAGAACTATATATGTAGGAGACACTGGTGATCACCTCATAAGTAACTTATTAATTATATGGGATGATTTTCATTTCCATTCAACAGAATCTAATTAACTAGTGAATACATATCTACCTTTGCTTGTTAGCAATTCATAATTAGATTAGATCAGTCAAGGATCATTTGCTCTTGGAATCTTTTTGAACACTGCAGTTTGATCATAGTAACCCAGAACTCTTTGCTAACTATGTGTGTAGGCACTCAGTTAAATAACTAATATCATAGTAATCCCATGCCTCATCAACTGAAACATGAACTATGAAACACTAATACTCCCGCCTGGCCTCAGACCCTGCTGTCAATTGGTGAACTGTAGCTCGGGCCCATGGCCTACCACGCGGCCTCTCACACTTTCATACATGTTCTTTTACCAGCTAGTGCTTAGAAGTTCAGTGACATTGGACATTTCTCTATTTCAGCCAATGAATAAGATTCAGAATCTCAAAGGTGCTTTTTTTCACCTGGAAGGAGAAAATAAAAACTAAATTCTATTTCCTTTAATGTTATATCTTCTGACTAATAATAAAACAGCATGGAGAACATTATGCTAAATGAAATAAGCCAATCAGAGACAGACAAATACCATATAATTTCACTCATATGTGGAATCTAATGAACAAATTGAACTAACGAAACAGATATGTAGATAGGGAACAGGCTGATTATTCTGGGGGTGGTGTGTCAAGGGATGGAGGTATTGAGCAAAAACAAAATAGAAAATTCATGGACACAGAGAACAGAGTGGTGATGGAGGGGGGAAAATGGTAATGGAAAAATACAATAAAAACTGTGAAAAACCAGCATGATAGAAAGCTGTAAATGAAAAATTACAAATGGCAGAATTTTGGTATACTCCTTTATTTAATCATCTATTCAATAGATCTGTGCTGAACATTTAACATGTGGCAGCACTGTTTTTTGGATACAGAGGTGAATATGACACTACCTAAAGTTAAAAGAAGGGATATAAAATCAATTATCCAGTGCTGGTTTAGAAGCATAGGCAAGGCCGACAGAGGCACTGAAGTCGGGTGTGGTGGAGTGTCGAGGCTCCTTAGAGGAGTAACGCAAGTTGAAAAGGACTTGGTTGGGCACAGACATGGGAGACAAATCTTCAAACCACAGGGGAGAGCTGGTGTTCAAGCACAGAGGCATGAAGCTTTTTCCCAAGGAGCTGCAGATGACCTGGTGGACAGAGAGGTCCCTGTGTGGCAGGAAATAAGTAGAGTTAGGCTGAAGATGTAGGGAAGGCTGGATCACAAGGTACATCTGTGACCAGCTAAGAACTTTGAACTTTTCCTGTGAAGGTTCAGGAGCTTTGAAGAATGGAAGCAATGAATAATGGGAATGGACTGGAGAGACTAGGACTGGACGCAGAGAGACCAGTTCAAAGGCCACGTATCGATATAGAAGAGAACTGATGGGGCCCAAATGATCTGATTATACCAGCGAGGAGCATTCACTGTAGATGACCATTCTTTTCTTTTTACTCTCTGTGTTAGAATGCTTTCCTGTTTTATCTTGTACTTCTCTGGCTACCCCCTCTCACCCTGTTTAATATCTCTTTTTTTCTCTCACACTCTACAGGTTGGTGTTCTTCATGCTCAGTCCTAGTTTCTCTCTCTTTTCTTTCTCTCTTTACAGTCTTTGTCTAGGCAATCTCTTCTATTCACAGTCTTACAGTATACAACTTATTTTTTTCAGCACAGAATCCACTGTAATCTAACCACTGGAATCCAACGGCCTTCTTGACATACCCACGTGGGTGTCTCATAAGCACTATAACATTAAAAGTTAAACTCTTGTTCTTTTCCCAGAAATTTACTTCGACTTTATTTTCCCCACCTCAGCAATTGGCAACTACATCAACCAAGCGGGCAAGCCAGAAACCTTAGGTGTGAGTGTAGATACTTCCTCTGTCTTACCTCCAATTTTTCACCAAATCTGCTCCTCATTTTTCTCACTGATACCTAAGATGACAAGTTTATTTGAGATAAAAAGCTTCTGGCTTGTTGACAGAGTGAGAGCAAGGAACTAAGGGAAATGTGAAGCGGGGGGATTTCTACCATTTGATTCTATGAGGACAATGAGCTCTACCGAAGTCTATAAAAATGCAAGACCTGTTAGAAGCAGCTTTAGTTTCTCTGAGCCTCAGATTTCTGTTCTCTGTCAATAAACAGATATTCTTTCTAACTGGTAAAGTCATTTGAGATAGCCGGAGAAAAAATTCTATATAATTGTATGAGAATTTTTACTCAGCAAAAAATTAGAAGTGGTTATCCTTATGATACCTAGTTCCTTTATACCCTTATACATGAAAATAGCATAAATATCCACTTCTTGAATCTCCTTCCTTCTTAGTTTTGTAAACATTTTTCTCTTATTCACACTGATCTTTGAGTATTTAATCTGCTGCACTTGTCTTTCTTCCTCTCATTTCATTTTATCCAATCGTTATTTTAAAGAGGATTTGATTCACTTTGTCCTATTGAAGCGGCATCTTGCAGCTTGGCAATGCCTGATGGGAGTGGTGTTAGGTCTTTCATTCTGTTCTCTCTCCAGCCCTTCTCCAGTCAAGTCCCCTGATGTTTTCTCTGTGAAACTTTGATTTAATGTATTTTCATGTAATAAAAGTATAATTATTTAAACACTTCAAAGTCATAAGTTAAAAAAAACATAACTGGCAAAATTCAGTTTTTCCATAAATTCAGACAAATTGATATTTCGTGGTATTTTTCAAGGTAGCAAAATTAACTTTGCTACATATATGACATAGAATATGCTCAGAACTTATTCTTAATTCACTGCAAATATGTGATCAAGGCAATTTTTCTAACCACCATAACAGCAATATTTTTGCATAATATTTTTAGTCTCTATTACACACATTTGCACAACATCCACTGTAATGCTTAGTATTTATTTAGAAGCAAAACATTCTTCGAAATAATTCTTTTGGGAGAAAAAACTGGTGAAATTTTTATGTTAGTATTTCTTTCTTATTAGAAGTCTTAAAGCATAAAAGGCATTAATAAATTACTAAGCACATCTTGATAAGAATCATTCTTGATAAGCATTAGGAGTATTTTTACCTAGATATTTTCTACAGAATTTGTCTTTTCGGCTCACAGTGTCCTCAAATGTATAAATAAATTGATCTAAGTTTGGCAAAAAAATTTAAATAACAAATAATAGCACATTGCATGCCAGGAAATTAACTTTGACTATTCTGAGCTTAAGGAAGGAAAAGAGAGCTCTACCGTAATGGGTGCACATCAAAAAAATAATGTTAGGATAAAAATAGCTCTGAAAATTTGTTTGCAGAATTGCTTCCTTCCTCTGAAATGATGATTATAACATGCACGAAATATTGCATTTATATTGTCTTTTTTTCCCTTCAGGATCCTTGTATTTTGCATTGGCTTTTCACAATGATATATATATCATCACACTTTTTTTTTAACTAAGAAATAAACATCATCGAGAAGTTGCTGGATGGTGATTCAGTAAGACAGACAGGGTTAGTCAAATAATTAAAATAATACATAAACCATGCTTAAAATGAGAACATGCAAAATTGGTTTTGCACAATGAGAGCGATTTTAAAGGCCTTTAGTTTTCATAACATAAAGAAACTTAGTGTAATTATACTATTTTTATTTGCTCGTATGGAGAAAATGTGTCTCTTTTGCAAATATGTCTGAGCAATACACACTAAAATAGTAGGTTTCATGCTATGCTTCTAGGAAACAATTCTGTTGAGAGCTCAACCAAGATGTTCTGCTACAAAAATAAAATAATAACAGCTTTTTCGTTCCAATTTCCTGAGAAAAATAGTTAAGAAATGTTCCTGATGTGTAAAATTTTCTCCCCTACCCCCTTTTTTAGTTTCATTAGTTTTTCAATTTGTCTACTGGCATGTGCTGCTATAAGATGACATATGAACTAAGAGAACCTAAGAAAAGAGACAACCCTTGTACATGTTAATTCTCAAATATAATACGAATAATTATTTTTATTTGTAGATACTTGCATACATATAAAAGCAGTTATATTTTGGCAGATGAATGTCTTCCTAGTTACTTCAATTCACTTAAAATGTAGTTGTTTCAAGGAAATTTGCAAAAAGTTCTGCAATTTCCAGGTGCTTGTACACTTAAGCATGACTGAGAACCACTGAATTAAAATGCTAAATTTTTAAATAGTTCTTATCTTTTAAAAGATTTTATTTATTTATTTTTAGAGAGGGGTAGGGAGGGAGAAAGAGAGGGAGAGCAACATCAATGTGTGGTTGCCTCTTGTGTACCCGCTACTGGGGACCTGGCCCTCAAACAGGGCCAGGAATGTGCCCTGACTGGGAATCGAACTGGCAACCCTTTGTTTCACAGGCTGGCACTCAATCCACTGAGCCACACCAGCCAGGGCTAGTTCTTATTTTTTAAGTAGAAACTGTAATCCAGAGATTTTCAGCTATATTTCAGAATCAGGATTAAGTATGATGATTATACTTTATATTGTTTGAGTTCAAGACTTTTTCTGAAATAGCAAAGAAAATACAAAGAAGTTAGAAAACACATTAGCCCTTGTCTGTGCTGGGAAAGTTATTTTCAAAAAGCTTTATGTTAAGTGATACATACTATTAATGGCTGCACATCCAATCTAACTTGAGACCTTGGACGATCTCTAGTTTGTATTCCATTAAAAGTTTTTTAATAAGATTTCACCAAAAAAAAAAAAAAAGCATTTCATTTCACCTTTGCTTCTCCTTAACAATTCAGAGTATCAATTATAAAATAACCTTCATTTGACTTGCCTGTGCTTTCAACAGAATATTGAATTGTATGCTAACACTTTAAGGGCAAAGTAAATGTTTTGTTTTACTTTTTAATTTCATTCCATTGTAAAGTGTCCACTCAAATGTGTAATACCCAGTGATACTTTATCTATTAAATAGTATTTTTAAGCATTTGTTTTTCTTATTTTCTAATTATTTTGAATACTAGAAAAGTCATTTAAAAAGCTTGAAAATATATATTCTTCATTCCCATCTTAAAGAAAGGCTGCATCTTTCCAAATACAAGTGTTGCATTTCTTTTTAAATTATCGCACTAAGGCTACTCTGGGATTGGGACGTTTGCTTACTCAACTCCCTTTTATTTTACTGCTTTCCTAGGGCTGATCATAGGAAAAAAGGGCTGAAGCAGGATGTCAAAGGAAGAAAAAGGAATTTTGATTATTTAAGGTTCCAGGGTCCTCCACCCCTTTAAAAAGTGTAGAAATTAAGAGAGGAAACAATATTATTTTAAGAGGAAGAGAAATGAGAGTATATATGAGAAGCTGAAGGATAAAAGAGATGAAACATTTCGGGGGCCCAGAGAACTATCATTTTCAAAGCAGACTCCGCAGTTCTTCTTCTCTGCTGATCAGGCAGCAAACATCCCATAAACCCTTTCCACAATAGCGTTTCTCAAAGTCTGGTCTATCCAGAGGATTGGATAGGGGCCTCCTGAAAGTCTGCCCCAAGTAAGCAGAGTCATAGAGAGTGGATCCCTCTCCTGGTGCCTTTCTAGACCCAGTGGGAGTGACGGTACAGGGTACGGGAACTCCAAAGAGCTCAGATAGTTTGCCTGGAGGATATAAATATTTTAGGAAATTAGAAAAAAATTAACTTATCATGTAGAAAACGAAACTGAATTTGTCATTT
Organism: Micronycteris hirsuta; assembly: GCA_004026765.1. Lineage (NCBI taxonomy): Eukaryota > Metazoa > Chordata > Mammalia > Chiroptera > Phyllostomidae > Micronycteris > Micronycteris hirsuta. The sequence continues at coordinate 220,014 of PVJI01000651.1, forward strand.
GCTTATTACCACTAGACGTTCTGGATTGTTACAATCTTGATGCAAAGAGCTTTCAAACAGCTCTCAGATGACATCCAGAGGAAGAGCTAAGCACTAGTATTGTACAAATAAACATTCATATTACAAACAAAGATCATACAGATTGATTTATACTGTAAATTCCTTTTTTGTTGTTTTTTAGAAAGAGAATATTTAATTAGTGGTATCTTTATCTTGCCTATGTATGCCATTCATTTTAATTAACAGGGAATGAAAGTGCTTGTTTTTTTCCCTTACAATTCAGTATTTAACTTATACACTAAGTTAATTGATTTAGGGAAGATAGAAACGAAAACAAAACACAAGTATATTTGAGAGTATTTATAATGTGTGTGGTAAATTTCCTGACTGAAACTAGAAACAAATCCCATGAAGAAAAGCATGGCAGGAATTGGGGTCAAAGAGGCAGTTACCCCAGAGAGCCTGGAGTTCTGTTAAGGAACGAGGCTCAGATAACCTAGTCGGTCAAGCCCCTGACTAAAGAACTATAGTATGCCAGAGTCTAATTTAAAGGATGACTATGGCTGGACCTGAAATAAAGAGAAGGGATAGAAACATAAAGTTGAATAGGCTAAGATTCAATACTATTATTAACAATGACAAAATGCAAAAAGGAAGTATGGAATATGTAAAACTGGTCTGGGAACATCTTAATACAGGATCTGGGAGAAGTAACGCCTGCTCAAGAGTGGTTGGTAGGGTCATAATATGGGTGTGATAATTTATAGTTTTAATTTGAACATTTTACCTAAAATGTCATATGGTATGCTTGACTATGATATTGTTAAGTTACAGAATTACTTGCTTATGATTTTATAATGAAAGGTTTTGCAATAAAAAAGAGGCATTATTTGTGCCAGATCCTGTATATGGTAAGTTATGGAGAAGGATTTCAACAGAAAAAGAGCAGTGGAAGAGGGGGTGTGGGAAGCCTAAAAATATTTAAAAAATATGAAGTGAGCTGAAGAGGATAGATGTCTTCACATATAAAAAAGTAACTAAATCCTTAGCTCATTGCTTAGTTCTCTCATAATTCAGTTGCTACTGTTCCACTGTCTTCTGGAATTTTGCAGAGGAGAAGTCTGAGGCCATTCTTATTTTAGTTCTTTGTAGGCATATGAACTGGAACTACATTTTCCACCAACCCCTTTCCTGCATGGTTTTGGGCCACAAGAGAATTAGCTGGAGGTAAAGCAGCAGCCACGTTACTCTGAAAGTCCATGCAGGGCAACAGGCACAGCTGCAGGCCACACTGATTGTTGCTGATTGGTTGGTACCTCGTTTCATTGTTGTGAGGCAGCAGGTTGGCCTGCAGCATCTCAAGCTACCACTAGATTTCCTCTGTCAGCCTCCATGAGTCCCAAACTGTGGGGCGTGTGCAGCTCAACATTATAGGGGTCAATCTTGGCAGGTCACCTGCATCATTGAGGTTGCAGACTGTGCGAATCGGATGTATGTGCCACTTGATCCCTGAGAGTTCCAGTTTGTCCTACCTGTTTTCTTTGTGTCATATCCAGTTTTCCTTCCTGACTGCTGGCCATGTTGGTTGATAGTGACATTAGATACAGAGGCAGTGGTCTTTCACATATTTCTTCAGCAGCCCCCACAAATGTGGAATGGTCCTACCCCCATACAAAACCCCTCATTCTGTCACATTCACAGTGGTGCTCATTCCTTGATTGAACTGTTTTTGAGAGAATAGGTAACTTGTTTTTTTCCTACCCAGATGTTTGCCAGGCTTTTTCCCCTCTATATTTCTGAGTAAAAATATCTTCTAGGATGTCTTAGAGTGGGCATCTATTCATTAATTCATTGATTTTTGCCTAGGAATTTTTTTCTTTTATGCTGCACTCAAGGTCTTTTTTTTTTTTTTTTTTGACTGTTTACACTCATGAGAGTAGTTTTTGATGATCTTTTTAGTATTGATTGTTTATCAATAGTAATGACCTCTATTGGATGTATACTACTTGCTGGGAGCTACATGTTTTGGATACATTACATTTCTTATTTCATTATGAGAACCCCATAAGGTAGGTATCTCCCAATGAGCATATTAAGTATTATGTTGGATTTCCCTATATTACAAAGTAAGAGAGAATGTTGGGGAGTTTTTTGGGTTGGTTTGTTGGCTTACTTATCCATCTTTGAGTAAGTCTTGACTTACCTAAATCTAGTCTGCCAAATATGCAAGGTATATGAATTATGATTTACTTTATTCCTTGACTTTTTGTGGTCTTCATATTCCTTTCTTCACATCTATAGCTGAGTGATGGGTTGATGGCTACATTTTCCAGCTCAGTCTCCAGTGCCCAGACTTTCATTTAAAATGGCCATCCTCTCATCTTTCCTCTAAAAGACTCTGAAAACACTGAGTATTCAAAAACTGAAAATCATACATACGCTCAGCATCCACAGCTCTCTCTATACCCCCTACGTCTTCTGCCTGCAGTATCATTTCTTACCTAACTGTTCCAACACCAGGTACCTCCTACTTCTTGCCTAATTATATTCTAGGAACTGTAGTTTCTACCTGCACTTTAAGAAAGAGAGGTAGTGATGGGAAAAAAGGGGGCGGAGGGGGGGAGAGACAGCATTCTGGCTTTCTCCAAAAGCAGATTTGATTTAATAGGAAAGACTGCCCAGTTTTCTGATTGGTTGGACCTTATGTTTTTCAAGAGGCTGAAGGTGGGGTGAGCAGCTGCAGTCTTTGTTACTGCAGGCAAGGGATTGGTGGGTGTCGACTGCATTTTTACAGTTTTATTGGCCTTGTAGGTAGTAAAATATCTGCTGGTTTTGGTAATTTTAAAATATCTATCTTTCTATCACGATCTATCTATATTTCTAGTTATTTTATTAGTAGGGAAAAGTTTCATTAGGTTTGCTAGCCAGACAGAATATTAAACTGGGAGATCTTTCTCCCCACCACATCTATAATCATCTTTTTAGTGATGTTTCTATTATCCCTAGATTACCTGAATTTGGGACAGACTATACTTATTGGAGGGAGGTTTAGCCTCATTGATTCAAAGTGATTAAAAAGCATGTTAAAAAAAGATTAACGGTAAGTAGAGTCTTTCCTGTGAAAGAACACTGCAGAGGGGAAAGCTCTGTGATCAGAGCATGGCCATCCCGCAGTACACTTTGTGACAGACCCACAGTGCTATGCATGAGTGTATTACTGCTTCGGCACAGCATTCCCATATTTTTTATTCATGGTATAATTTTGAATGTACTTCCCATACCTGAGAGCTTTCTAGAGTTGATTTATCATAAATACTAAAATGAAATTATATTTTATGAATATCTCCTGCTTTTTAATTTGCTATAAGTTGCATTAAGTCAATACACACTGTATTAACCAACATATTTCAATTTAAATACAGCCTAATATTACAGTTTGTAGAAAATTCTTGAGTGACCTTGAATATTTTCAAAAATTAAAAAATATGAAATGGGTTCTCATCTTTTCGTAAGTGAAATCAAAGAAAAGCTGAGACATTTATCAGATTACACGGAATGTTTCTCTGCATTACTGTTGTATACCACAGAACTGTGTCAGGCAACTAGAGAACATTGGCGGTTCTTAAATGCAATTTAAAGCAGTTTTTCTTACAATAAAATTTCAAAATTTGAGTTAGCATTTACCTATGGTGAATTGTGCAGAGCTATTTTCTACTAGTGAAAATGTGAGTTTTGAAGTCCACACTTTCAGAGAAGGATAAGCGTGTCACATGAGGTTTCCATGTTAAGAGTGAGGCAGATGGATGCCAGAGTTTTACTTTGTGTAAGCACTCAGTTCAGAGTCAATGTTCATCTTTGTTTACCAGTTGTCCAATGGCTCCTGCAAAAACGTTTTCAATTCAGTGTCTACTTCTATGTTGGTGGCCACCGAGAGGCTGTAGCATAAAAGTAAACATAGACCGGACTCTGAGAAGAATGATGTTGCCACCTCTTTACGCAGCAGAGTTTCCTAAATTCAGTCATTGCATGGATAATTTCCTGTAACCACAGGTGGCCAGAGCTGGCTGGTTGACCAGAAAAAAATTAATGAGAAGCAGAGAGAGCCTGAACAAAGAGGGAAGGAATGAGATATACTGACGCCTAATGTAAGGGAAATAGACTAATGCTCAGATGAAGGAGGTGATCAGAAGCTGACTCAGGACTGAATGAGTGATCTGCACAAAATGCATTGGCAGTCAATGAGAAACACAGATGTCAAGCTCTGTCGAGTGCCGTGTTGGTGACAGACAGATTACCTGAGATTGTTTTGCTTGAATGAAGCCCTCTTTTCTACGACTGTTAATGGTGGGTCAATTTCAATTTAAAGCATTGTATTCAGTTTTTGAATTACCGAGCAGGGGATGATGAGGAATGGGATTAAGTGTGAAGTTACTGGTTTAGCTGGAGCTAGGTAAGGTCTTAACTGAGGAAGAAATCCAGCATACAAGGATGCTTTTAATTGTAATATAGTTTTTTTTTTGTTGTTGTTGTTGTTGTTGAAAAGAAAAAAAAAACAGGCTGATGGGGAAGATATGGGAAACAGCACCATTCAAACCCAAGAAGTTGGTGAAACTCTCACTTAGGCACACTTATAAAGGGTAGAAATGCTTTTCTGTGTAAGGAAAAGCAAAATTTCTGCTTTAGGATATTATCATGGGGGTAAAATTCAGTTCTTGAGTTTTCTATGGAATGAGATCTGAAGATGTGCCACAGTAATAGAAAACTCTGTCTGGAAGCAGTACATGATTTCTGGCACATGTCTTTTGAAAATGGGAGATTCAGAAATGCATAAATGGAATCCTAGTGCCTCCTTCCTCTCTGGGTGTGGCCCGAGTCTCCAATGAGGCGGGGTGTGGGACAAGTGCCGGCCAAGGGCTGCCATCCACAGTCCACAGTCAGGCACTGGGGTGTCTGAATGCAGCACAACTCTTTTCTGCAGCTTCATACAAAGAGAAAAATGCATACTTGACTGAACTATTTAACCAACACATTTATTTCTTAACTGCAGGGTTGAATTGTTGCTGGGTTACTCAGGTATTCTTACATGAAACATGAAAAAGACACAGCATTTATCGCTAAAATGCTGGTAAGAAATCAGTAAAGAAATAAATATCTAGTGCTTGTGAACTTCTGCTCCTCCCCCACCCCGGGCCCCTGGGTGGCTCTGGCTTTTGTTCAGTGCAAAGCATCATAAATCTGAAACAATAGATTCCATCACTCTCTTGGCCTCACATTAGCCAATAAGGGGCTCTGTTTTAAGTAAATAGACCACCAGGAGGACATCAGTCCCTGTGCTGCCAGAACTTCCCTGGAGTTGCTGGTTAGGGTACAGAGTGCTTTTTGTTTAGGCATGGTGGCAGGAGGGAGAGCTGAAGTGTGAGGACAAAGGTGAAGGAAGGCATTACCCTACTGCGGCTGAGTGTGGGCACTTCACTGCTGTAATAGATGACTATGTGTCAATGCACATTAATATTTGATGTGCATCATCATAGTATCCTCTATGTGCACTTTCTCAATATTCTAAGCAGCCAGGCTGCTTTAGACAAGTATTTATATGGCCAAGTACAGTGGCTTTTAGTTGGTGAAATTAGCACACATCCTGTCCTTACGACGCCAAAAGGGATGCTTCTGTTTATATTGAATAAACAGGCAGAGCCTGGGTTCAGTCTTATTTTTAAAACACAGCATTATCTTGAATGCATAAACAAGATAGACAAAACAGTTTTTCTCAAATGGCACACAGGTGCATTTCGTGTTCTACTCCTTGGAAAGAAAGACTCAGCTTCTGTCATTATAAAAAAACAAAAACAAACCCTTGAAACAGATCTGGAAGTAAAAGCTTATGCATTGTGGGATAGACTGGTGAAGAAAACTGAAGAAAATGCTGAGATCTACAAAGGATTCTGCTCATCTTTATTTTCTTTTTTTTTCTTCTGAAAATTCAATGCAAGCTTGGAGAAGCATTATTTGCTCACACAATGCCTGACCACATGTGCAAACTATTATAAGGGCGTAGCTCCCCTGCCATTTTGATTTGGTCCAAAATAAAAATGTAAATGCCAATACAAGGGTTGCTCAAGATATGCTCCAGCTGTCCCTTGTATCATTAATTCTCTTCTCAAGGAAGGAAGTTACTTCTACAATTGAGGAAATGGGGCACTGGCAGCCTGGGAAGATACCTCTCCATGGAAACCAGCGCTCGCTTAGAGCACAGGGAGAAGTCCACCGCATCTCAAGGAGCCCAAACAACCCAGGCACTCTATTATGTTAATTTTTTTTCTAATGTTACTTCCCTGGACTAGCCAACCATTTGTGCTAAAAATTATGACTTAGTAGGAAAGAAAAAGAAAACCTGTAGTTCTCGTTCCTTTCAGCCCGTCCTTACAAGTAAACTGAGGGTAGAGAGGGTTGGTAGAATGTAGGGTAGCAAGAAAGGAAAGAAAACTAGTTGAATTAGTTTTGTGCAGTAGTTTCCATTGTTCTAATAAGAATGAAATGTATATGCATGTATGAGCTACAAAATACAATTGTTTAATTTTAGCATTTTTGTAGACACATTAAATGTTCTTTTCATTTGCATTTAAACTTAGCTTTATATAATATAAAAATTAGCAGTAACATTCCTGCTAATAATTAAACATGTTCATCTTTCTCTATTCAGAATGACATAGCAAATAAAAATCACCATGACAACTCCAGAAAGAGAAACTAACAGAAGAAAGGAAAAAAGCCTTTGATAGAACTTACCCATGTTTTTTAAACTAGAGACTTCACATTTTCCTTTTGCATTGGGTCCCACAAACAGCAGACCCTGATGATGAAATGTCACTTTTAGATTAGATTAAAAATACTCTGGCTTCAATAAATCTCTCTCTCCCTGCCCCCCTCACTCCCTCAGTCTGAACTCTTTGACAGGAGGGGTAGAGAGCTTGGTTGTGAGGAGACCTTGGCCCAGAGCCAGGAAGGACCTGTGTCTTGTCAACAGCCACCTCAGTGAGTTGGAGGTGACCTTCCACAGCTGAGCCTTGCAATGACTGCAGCCCTAGATGGCATCCAGATTGCAGGCTGGGGAGGGGCCCTGAGTCAGAAGCACGTGGTGAAGCCACACCCAGAGTCTTGACCCACACAAGCTGTGAGGTAATAAATATTACTTTAAGCAGACACATTTTCGGACAATTTGCTTTGCAGCAATAGAAAACCAATGCATTGGGATTCAGTAGAATAAGAGCTTACTTCTAAGGACTGCAGGAGATCCTTTGCCGTTGTTCATGATAGCACTTGGTGACGACGGATATGGCATGGCAGGTAGAGGAAACCGCGCAATTTAACTAGGGTGACCCTTCTCAAAACTTCGATCTCGTGACTCCATTCCTAATCTTAAAAAATATATTGAGGGCCTCAAAGAGCTTCTATTTATGTGCATTATATTTATTGATATTTACCACAGAAAACATTGGCATTTAAAAAAGTGAACTTAATTCATTTAAAACCAGTAATATATGTATTACATGTTATCATTAGCATATTGTTATAAAAATGAATATATTTTCTAAAAATAAATTTAGTGAGAAGAACAACAATGTGTACATTTTTTAATATTCTTTTAATTTTTGCCTTAATAGAAGAAAGCTACATTCCAATACCTGCTTCTGAATTGAAGCTGTTGAATAACACATATCAAGTAGCTCTGGACAACTCTACTGTGCGTTTGTGTCAGAATGAGAATGAAACGGCAAATAATATCTTAGTCCCTGGACCACACATTGAGAACGACTCATCTCAGGCACGGGGATAGGGGAGTTCAGAGCACATACTGGCTAAAGCATGCTGCACAAGGAAAAATCACAGGAAGGTTGATCTCAGAAAGCTTGAATATCATCCTCAATAGTACCAGTAGAAGGTTTGGCAGAAATTATTTGTTGTCTATCCAAAAGCCATTCCTTCTTTCCTCCCTTGCTAAAAAATTCATGATTCTGTTCAGATATTGAAAGCTCATGTGTTGAGGGGGTGCATGTTGGTCTTGCTCTTTTCCATGATTTCTATAAGCACAGATACGTGACATAACCATGGCCCCATAAAGAGGTCTGCTGTTGCGGGTGGTGTTGGCAAGGTCTAAGTTTTCATCGAGACACAGGCTTGCTCCTTTGTGCCCTTGGATGCTGTGCTGTAAGAACATGATGTACTGCTGTACATCCTTCACATGCTTGCGGTAACCTTTCTGATTCGAGGACGAGAAGGCCAAGGGAATCTGAGGGAGCTGACCCAGAGCCTGGATACTTGAGCCACAGAATCATTGAAGAGTTTTGAAATATGAATTGACAGACCGATTAATGTCTATGAAGGTTGAACTGACTGCCATGGATTGAACTTTGTGGCACCAGCTAGGTGGTTATTAAAGTAGTCAAAGTAAAGGTAATAGGGGTCTGAAATACTGTGGTATCAACAAACACACAAAAAAGAATAGAATAAACATGAAAGAACTGTGGAAGTAAAATTGGTAGGACTTGGCAGCTGAGTAGATGATCATTAGTGTGTACAGACAGAGGGTGGAAAGGAAGCATCAGCAATGACATAATCAATTGCCTGCTTGGGTGACTCAAAGAACACTGGTGCCTCAGACACTGTGGATGTATGAGGTTTGGGAGGGAAGATGATGGGTTAAATTTGGATACATGGAGTCAAAGACATACCTAAAATACATGGTACATGATTAGTGCTCAAAAATGTCCATGCATGATCCTATATCTGCTACCCAAAGGGTTTATATCCTGTCTTGCTCACCTTTGCTCAATATGTCTTAATAAGTCTTATGCTATTTTTATGCTATTTTTAAACCTAAGTACTTATTTTATGCTACATAAATGTTTACTTATTTATCATGTTTTACTAATAAAAAGTTAGACTAAAAATAAATTTTTAATCTGTTTTGTTCACTTCTGCAACTGTAGCACCTGGGCCAATGTTTGACACTTAGTAAATATTCGATAAATATGTATATATAAGTACTCAGAGCATGAAAGTCAGGGCTGCAAAATTATTTGTTGATCACACATCTAAGGGTAGCAATTGAAGCTTCAGGACTAGATGAATGTATTGTAATTGGATACTGAACTCAAAGAGATAGCATCAGATATTTATTAACAAGGATTTTCCTAAGCATGCTATATACATCTTATCATTTAATGCTTATAAAACTGCTGTGGGTAGATAGTTATCTCTCCCACTTTTCAGGTAGAGAAGGTGAGATTCAGAGAGGTTAGGTAACTCAACTAAAGTTGCAAAGTTGCAAAGGGAGCTGGGCTTTTCTATAAAAGACCAAAATAAGCTCTTGTGTTGACCTTTAATAGACATCTTATCTAACATAAAATTTTAAATTGTGTTCTGCAATGGTACGTAGTTTTCCAGGAAAGTGATCCAGAGTTTTTCTTGCTTTTTGAACTTGTAAAAAGTAGAAGTGATCGTTCTTACAATTTTAAGAAAAATAATTCCTCACTTTGAAATTACAAGAACATTCAGATAACAATGCATACTTATAAACATCTCTCCTAATGTCTTAATAAGTGACAATAAAGATGGATCAAACAAACAAAATTAACAGTTAACAATAAAATCAGTTGGTCTGTTGAAAAGGCAAAGCCCTGTCAGCCCTGTTGGTTTTCTCGCTGGAACTGTAGTGATGTGAACGGGAGGACCTCATAAAATATAACACTTGCAGTGTAGGAAAGGTTACACTTTCTTAAAGCCATGTGTTGGTTGTGAGCTAAAGTTACATGACTTACAAGGTCAGTTGTGCCATCTTTTCTCTTTCATGCTCAGAGATGTTCTCCACAAAGAAAATGACCACACACTTATGCCATTTAAAACAGAATTGGCCTAAGGATGGTTTTACTCCTTCTATGAAAAAGCAAGTTATCAGGGAAGATAAGGGCTCCTTTGGTTTTGCAACACATTTTTGCATTTAGTTCATGGGCATGAGATAGAAAAACAAGATGCAAATGAATTTTTTATTGGGCATTGAAATTAACAAGTGTCATGACTTCCCCCATTAGTTTGTATAAATCCTAGAAATGATTTTCGAATGAGAATGTGTTACCGTGTTGAGGAAAAGATGGAAGTGTATAACCTTGTGCAGACCATTTAACTTCTCTCTGCTTTACGTTTACAAGCAGTAATACAAAGAGACAGTATTATATGATCTCCAAGGCCCCATCCAGATGGATTTAACACACTATGATTATTTGAGAGGCAATTTAGTGCAGCGGTAAGGAGACTGGGCTCTGGAACCAGACTGCCTCCACTCAGATCCTGCTTCCCTTCACTTATTATTAGCCAGATGATATGACATAAGGTACCTTGTAACCCTTTAAGCCTCAGTTTACTGCTTGGCAAGATGAGGATTGTAAGACTCTTAGGGACCTTTTGAGTATTAAACATAATCACTGTCGTAAACTAACTGGCATTGGATTTAGTAAAAAACAATAAACAGTATTGTGAACAATTACTATTAACTTTATATTTTAAATTATACTCCTTCCCCCCCTTTAACAACAACAACAACAAATTTCCTAAGAATTCAGGATGGCATGGCTTTTTTTTTCTGCTTTATAATTTTTAATCTATTTATGACCTACACTATTATTCAAAGTATAAAAAGTAAGACAAAGCATTCATTTCATTTATAAAATTCCAAGCAATTGATTTGATTGTCTTCACTCCCTCTCCTACCCTCAGCTCAGTAGAGTAAGTGTTAAGATTCAAGGTCTATTCAAATGGATGCTTTGGAGACTTATGAAGAATTTCTGAGATAAGCTAGGACACCATTCTGCAGGCTACCGATAATGAGAGAATGAGTGATGTTCTTCCAAATCATAATCTGAACAATGAATTATCATGGTATACACAAAGAGAAACACCTTTGAGACATTTTTAAAGAAGAAACTCAGGGGCAACTAAGGTTAATGATAATAGTTATTATGTATCTTCCTAACACCCTCGTATAATAGATGTCCATATTCTCTTTATAGGGATGAGAACATGGAGACTCAGGAAGGTTAAGGAACTTGCCTAAGGCTACACAGAAGTAAGTAGAAGTACCAAAATGTAAGCTCAGGCAGTCTGACTTCAGCATTTGAGCTCTTAATCAGAGTACTTTTTAGCACAGGAGCCCTTTCTTCAGCTCTATGCCCTCTGAAACACCGAGCTGCCTCATTATATAAATCACATCCATATGCTCATCTGTCCATTCATCCATTTACCAATCCATCCACCCATCCATCCACTCATCAAAGCATGCCTTTGTCTATTATAATAATCAAGATTTGAACTCTTGGTTTGTGGCCAATGAGTAAGTGGGAAAGATTTGATAGACTTGACTTTGAGACAATGCAATCATCACACACCTGTGATTGAGGTACAGCTCACTGGCAAATTGAGTATTTCCCTTGGTGGGGCCTTTTTGTTAGGCAGTGAGAATTCTCTTCTTGTGAAAGAAATTTCCTAACAGAATGAGATTTACTAGGTTGTTCCTCTTTCCTCCGTTAGAAAGGAAAAATTTTTCCCCTTTTTAAAGCATGATTTTGAATTTCAGAAGTAATAAGACTAGATTGTTTCCCATTTAAAATTCACAATGATTCTTAGAATTCCATTTAAAATATTAAAAGTACTATCTTAAATATAGTTTTAAGTATAATTCCTTAAATTTGAAATTAGGTCACTACAAGTTGTGAAATATTGAGCTAAAAAAGATACTCACTTCCTTTCCCTTCCACCCTCCTCATCACCTTCTATAGGAAAATAATTCACTGATACTTTGTACATTGTAGAAAGAAAAAATGGATTTACTTCATTTTTGTTCTCCTCTTTTTACTAGTCTCTCTATTGGTAGGACTTATATGAAAAATCAATTTGTTTTATTCTTGTAAGCTTGGATTTATCTTCCTAAATATATCCTTCTTGTCAGAAGCCAATCAAGTACTCTGCTCTCCCCATTTATAAATCGTTGTCCTACTTTATGCTTTTGGTTCTGATTAACTGGTGCTTTTCTTTCTTTTATCATTAGCAGTGCAGTGCTGGAGATCTGGAAGCACCACTAACTGTCTTCTCAACTTCCTGGTCCTTAGGCAAGTCGGCCTTAATGGCTGGGGGAGGAGGCGGGAGCCTGCCAGCCAGCCAGCGGGAGGAGTTCACCATGCTCCAGGAAGGAGATGGCTTATCCTGCTTTCCACTAGGTGGAGCTTGGGCGGAGAAGTGAACAGGTCTGTGGTTAAGTGACCAGGGTCACCCCACTGCAAGGCCTTTGTGGAGAATCTTAGTTCATTTAGGTTGCTATAACAAAAATACCATAAGTTGAGTGGCTTATAAACTAAAAAAAAATATTTTTCACTGCTCTGGAGGCTGGGGAGTCCAAGATCATGGACCAGCAGATTTGATATCTGGTCAGTGCCTGCTTCTTCATAGATGACTGGCTTTTTGCTACAATGTCACGTGGTAGAGAGGGACATGCTAGCTCTTTGGGATCTCTTTTGTAAGGACACTAAATCACATTCATGAGGACTCCACCCTTGTGATTTAACCACAGGACCACGTCCTCATTCTATTTCCTTAGGGGTTATATTTAAACATATGAATTTGGGGGGATACACAAACATTCAGACTGTGGCAGTCAGTGTCATTTACCAAATCTGTGTCCCTGCTTTCTTTAATGACTCCTATCTCCAGTCAATCTCACTCCATATTTACCTTTTCTGATTGATATTGAGTTCATCAGCCAGGATAAGATATTATGCTGCAGTAATAAAGAACCTAAACATCTCAGTACCTTTAAACAACAAAGATCTATTATTTGCTCATGTCATCTGTCACCCAAGGACCCGGGATGATGAAGCAGTCACCTAACTTGAACACTGCTGGTTACCATGCCAGAGAGAAAAAGGAACTCTGCATAGACTTGCACTGGCAATCAACAACTCAGTCAAAGTCTTGTACCAGACACATGAGGTTCCCCAACCTCAAGGGAACCAGGAAGTACAATCCTGTAAACAGTCCCATCTCCCCTACCCTGGAGGCAGGAAATCAGAAATATTCAGTGAGCAGGACAGTGATTTTATCTTTTAATTAAACAAGTGGAGGATAGCAACTCCTTATGTTTTTTTCTTCTCCGGTTGATTTCTCATTTCTTGCCTCTTAATTAATATATCCTGATATCTTTCTATTTCTCATTACTTAGTTTGCCCTTTCTTTGCAATATCACATTATTTTCAGTAAATATTTTGTGTCCTTTCCCCCAGCAGTGTAACTTTTGGCTAGCATAGTGCCTATTCTTATTCCTCAGCCCCAAATCCATTTTCTTTATTAGATATCTCTGAACTCCTGCAGCTCTTTCTGTCTGCACCACACAAGTTAACCTTTAATTACTTGCCTACTGGGCATTCCACTTGCTTCTGCCTTTTATCAGCTGAATCAGAACATAACTTTCTCTCACCACCTCCCTCCCCTACTCCAAATTAACTCTACCTCCTGATCCCTATTTCCAAAGTTGTTCCATTATTCCTCCCAGCACTCACCATCAAAATCTTCATTTCTCTTTGCCTCTTTTTCTAATCTCTTGCCTCTCATGGTAGAGCAGTTACCAGACTCTTCCCCATGCGCCCAGGGTGTTCACGGGGATTAAAAGACATAGTGCAAGTCAAAAGCGTGTTACAGATTCCAAACACAAAGAGATATTGCTCTCTATTTTTTAACTGTTTTTTATTCCTTCCTTCATTTATTTATTCATCATTCATTTATCATGCACTTAATCAAGACCTAAGTGCTTTCTTGGAACTGTGCTTGTTCTGAGGGAGCTACAAATTAAATGTAAGTCTCTGCTCTCCAGGAGGTTACACTCCAGTTGAGAAAAATCACACACGCATACTTCCAGGAAACTAAGTACTCATCTGGTTGGAACAAGGGGAAAAGCTGTGGGATATGGGAGAAAGGGGCAATGGGGATGTTCTGTAGTGGTCTGGTAAGGCTTTACAAGGAAGTGAGGGTGGGGATGACTAAATCATTTCACTTCCAGATGAAAACGTTGGCGGGTATCTCAGCATACTTAGAATAAAATCAACACTTTTTATTAAGGCCTCCTAGAACCTTCATGATAAGGCCCTTTTGCAAATTCATGTAAGACTTCTTTCTTATTTTCTGGGCTCCAGCTATGCTGATCTGTCAGGAAGACAGAAGACCATCTGCATTCTGTGCCTTTGAACCAGAGGCTCTCTTTGCTCAGAATTCTGTTTCTACAGATCTTTGAGGTGCTGGCTCTTTCTTGCTATTTGACTTAAATGGCAATCCACAGAGAGACATTCCCTAAATTCCCAATCTTAAATAGCATCCCCATCTCCCAGGACCCTGTTTTTTAGAACTCTTATTTTTCTCTTTAAAAGTTTACCTGCAATCATCTTGCCTGCTTACTTGTTTACTTTGTTATCACCTCTCCCCTTGTCCTTCCTCTTCTCAGGACATCTACGTCACTGCCTTGGACCAGAACCTCTCCAGGAGGGAAACTCTTCACAGCTGTGAACTTCGTCTGCATTATACACTGTGTTGCCATGGTTCAGACAGAACGCGATCTATCATATGCACTAAGTAAATATCTACTCCTACTGTACAGCTCCCCTAACTTCCCTTTCTCTCTCCTTCAGGGACCATTACCAAACTCCATGACTGGGTTTTCTCCTTAATGCAACTTTTTCTATGAAACAGATGTCTGGCCAGAGTGATATATGTGAAAGTGAGGAAAGCCACCTCCAAGACTGGCCAATAAAATCTCCCATGTAGGATCTTTTCTTCTCTTTTACTTTCTATTAAATGAATGAATGGTGTCTCAATGATTTAGAGGAGGGCAGGTCCATGATAAGGAAATGGACATAGTTACTAAAAGATCATGTATAAAACTGCCTAGTGGGGACATTTGCCTTGAACTGTGATGAGAGCAAGAGATGAATGTGTGTGTATGTGTCTGTGTGTGTGAAATAACAGAGAATTTGGTACTTCTCTGTTATAAAATTTAGGGTTACTTACCATAACTAATATACTTGATGACTAAGTCTTCTATCATTTGGCTACAGGTACTTTTTAAATTCCCCAGGTATTATATACAATCTCAGTCATAAATATTCTTTCATCTCAAAGGAGACTCTCTTTAATTTACATAATTCTACTTTAACATCTACCCTCTAGCATTATGAAATGAAAAGGACAGGGACCTTAGAATTATCTTAGAAAAACCTGAAGTTGGCCCTGGCTGGTGTGGCGCAGTGGATTGAATGCCAGCCTGTGAACCCAAAGGTCGACGGTTCAATTCCCAGTCAGGGCACATGCCTGGTTGCAGGCCAGTTCCACTGTTAGGGAGAACACAACCTGCGTTGTGAGAGATAGATAACTGTTGTTTCTCCTCTTCTCTCCTTCCCTCCCCTTTCTCTCAAAATAAATAAAATCTTTAAAAAAAGAAAAAAGATAAACCTGAAGTTGAATTCAAGAACTGCCCTACCTATCAACCTGTATTTGGTATGTTATTTATCTCCCTGAAATTTAGCTTCTTCTTTTGTATAAATGTAGGAAAATAATACCTAACTCACCACACTGTTGCACAGGATTAAATGAGATGGTGCATTGGACTTCCATAGATGGTACATTTGATTTACATGCTAATTAAACATACGTTTCTTTGTTTCCCTGAGGAAACTTCTCTCTCTTCTCTACACCTGCAACTCTTCTGAGTCCTGCAAGTTCTCCCCATGCCCCAACTTTTCTGGAGCACAATGTTTACAAAATTGGTAAGAGTGTGACCTCTGACTTCAAACTGATTGTGACCCTGAACAGCCAAGTAAACTTAGAGAAGTTACTTAACACCTCTTTTCCTCAATTTTATCATACTCAAAACTAAAATAGTAATAGTACCTAACTTGTGTGTTTTGATGAGGATTAAATTAATGAATAAATGCAAAGCCCTTAGGGGAGTGCAGGACAAACAGTGCTCACTATTGCTTAGCTGTTATTTTAAAATAATTCTCTCCAACCTGTCAAACCTAATCATCCAGCTCACGCTGACACTGCCCATCTCTATACTTAAGATACTTGTTGTGTCTATTGTATTGTCTTATTTCCTGTTAAAAGAAAGACTTCCTAACGAGTAACTTTGCAAGCTACAGTTTTTAATATCCACAGTGTTCTATACCAACCCTCTAGCCATTGTTATAAGCAGGAAAATTGGAATTAAACTAAATTACATTTTAAAAAATGCGAGGTTACTGCCCTTGTGCACTCTACTTTATTACCATGTGCTGTTTGGTCCCTAATGCTAAAATTTCTTCCCCCTTTAATTCAAACAAAACGAAAACAAACTCATATAGAGAAAATTGGTGGTCACCAGATAGGAGGAAGGTTGGGGGAATAGGTGAAAGGGTGAAAGGGATTAAGAAGTGCAAATTGCCAGGTATTAAAATAGTCATAGACCTGGCTGGTGTAGCTCAGTGGATTGAGCACGGGCTGGCAACCAGAGGGTCCCGGTTTGATTCCCAGTCAGGGCACATGCCTGGGTTGCAGGCCAGGTTCCCAGTGAGGGCCACGTGATAGGCAACCATACATTGCTGTTTCTCTCCCTCTGTTTCTCCCTGCCTTCCTCTCTCTCTAAAAATAAATAAATAAAATCTTTAAAAAAATAGTCATAGAGCTGTAAAATACAGCACAGGAAATATAGTTAATACTATTCTGATATCTATGTGTGGTGTCTGGTAGGCACTAGACTTATTGAGGGGATCCCTTTGCAAGTTAGATAAATGTAAAACCACTACGTTGTATACCTGAAATTAATATTGTATGTCAACTGTAACTTAAAAAGTAAAAAATACATAAATAAGTTTGCACCTGCACTTTGGGTTGGGACAAATAAAACTTGGGGGTGATGCAATAGATGAATAGGTGGATTAAATTTTACAGAAGCTTGCTTATACTAATAAAGGACTACAGATCTCATTATGAGGATTTTAAAACAACATATAGTCAAATGTATCTATCAAATTATTGGTTATTGATTGATGATCTGAGCCAAAACAGAAAGAGCAGAATTGATAGTATAGTTATCAGTAAATATATCTCACAGTTATATTTTGCATTCTAAGACCATAATCATAGTCATGTTATGATCTATTGGTTTGCATATTTTTATCTTTGCTTTTCATGTGTACTTCTTAATCATTTAACCAGTTGCAATAAAACCAAGGATATTTGTGCTAACAATGTAATCAAGGCTTTCCTATTTTGCACAAACTTACATAACAGCCACATCTTTCACGTTCCAGGACCGTCTCTACCCGTGGAGCTAGTCCTTACTCTCCTGCATGAACAAATTTTATCTCTCAACAACTGCTTAGCTTTTATATCTGTAGGAGGGAATTACAATCCTAAAGTGTATATAAAGTATTTTAGAGGTTCTGCCTAATTCCTAGTTGAGAAAACTGTAATTAAGAAAAAAGACTATTCCCTGTACAACTTAGATATCATAGCAATGACATATCTGGGTATAATTCGGGTCTTAGAGAAAATCACCTCTGCAGAGTTGTAATTTTACAACTTTAGAATTTTATCGTCAATACATTACATAAGATCCAATATAAATAATTTTATATAATTTATAAGCTAGTTACCAGGGAACTTGTCTTTTCATTCAAAATGTTATTAAAGGCATACAGTATTAATTCTTGTGGAGTTCAGAATTTGTTAAAGTATCTCTTGATAAACTACTTGTCTTTTTTAATTCTACCATAAGAATTATTTCTTTTCTT